>RJWJ010002894.1:0-93396 GCA_004363605.1 Indri indri
TGGGCGGATCGTTCTGAGCTCAGGAGTTCGAGACCAGCCTGAGCAAGAGCGAGACCCCATCTCTACCAAAAATAGAAAGAAAATTAATTGGACAGCTAAAAATATATATATAGAAAAAATTAGCCGGGCATGGTGGCGCATGCCTGTGGTCCCAGCTACTCGGGAGGCTGAGGCAGTGGGATTGCTCGAGCCCAGGAGTTTGAGGTTGCTGTGAGCTAGGCTGACGCCACGGCACTCGCCCCGGGCAAGAGAGTAAGACTCTGTCTCAAAAAAAAAAAAAAAAAACAAAAAAAAAACAATCTATCTTCACCCATAAATGTTGAAACAACAAACCTAGTCTCAAGACTGATTTCACAGCAAAGACATTTATACTATTTATCAGATTATAGTAGCCATTTATTTTTAGTTTTGAAAACTCAATCTAAAATTATCCTGCCTTTTAAAGTCGAATAATCCTATTGACTTATAAGCAAACCGACATATGTAACAAATACATCTGTTCTCCTACACATCCCAGTGAAAACTAATAGTATTCGGAGATGGATAGGGGAAGTGGTTAGGCTTTCTCTTAGTATCTCTTGATCACCTTAGAGAGTTCAAGCCAGTGAAACTTACAATCTTTTATAGAATATGAGAGCTGACACTGTCAAAGCTACCACGAGGACTGCTGCTATAAAAACCTTCTTAGAACTAAGCTACAAGGTCATACCATGTTAGGCAGATGCTCTACACATACGTGAGATGACACTCAAAGTATCCTGCCCCAGGAGAATGTGACACCCTGTGTATATCAGCTGTGAAAGAAACTTGCACTTGAAATAATACACTTCCATTTAATAGTCCCAAGTAAAAGAAAAAATTAAGGTTCCAGATCACATTCCTAGTCTAATACAAAAGAGAGAGAGAAAGAAGGGAAAAGAAGGGAAGAATGGGTACAACACATATATTAATTAAAATTAGAAAACTGGATCTGGCCGGGCGCGGTGGCTCATGCCTGTAATCCTAGCACTCTGGGAGGCCGAGGGGGGCGGATCATTTGAGCTCAGGAGTTCAAGACCAGCCTGAGCAAGAGTGAGACCCCCGTCTCTACTAAAATTAGAAAGAAATTAATGGGCCAACTAAAAATATATAGAAAAAATTAGCCGGGCATGGTGGCACATGCCTGTAGTCCCAGCTACTCGGGAGGCTGAGGCAGAAGGATTGCTTGAGCCCAGGAGTTTGAGGTTGCTGTGAGCTAGGCTGACGCCACGGCACTCACTCTAGCCCGGGCAAAAGAGTGAGACTCTGTCTCAAAAAAAAAAAAAAAAAGAAAACTGGATCAATTAAAACCAGATCAAATACCATCAAGTATTTGTCTCCAAAGGAGTGATAAAATGGGATAAAATAGTTTTGTATTTTCCCACTTTACTCCTTTTTTTAAAACTTTTAGACTTCCGATGATCAATATAACTCACCAATTACATTATTGAAAAGTTGTATAATGGTTTCCTAATGAATTTCAGAACAATGAATAAAGTCTTAAGAAAATAATATGACATGTTTGCAATTATTTCCCCAGGGATTTAGGAAGTAATAAGATTGAAAATCTTCCACCGCATGTATTTAAGGATCTGAAGGAGCTGTCACAATTGTAAGACTCATATTAATTTTGCCACTTCATTTCTTTATTTTATTATTTTTTAAGTTGTGGTAAAATTCACATAACAAAATTAGCCATTTTTAAATGTACAGCTGAATGGCATTAACTATATTCACATAGTTACACAACCATCATCACCAGCCACCTCCAGAATTTTTTCATCTTGCAAAGCTGAAACTCTATAACCATTAAACACTAACTCCCCATTCACCCTTCCCCTTTGCCCCTGGCAACCACCATTCTATTTTCTGTCTCTGTGAACTCAACTACCCTAGGTATGTCATATAAGTGAAATAATAGGATATTTGTCTTTTTGTGACTGGCTTATTTCACTTAGCATAATGTCTTCAAGGTTCATCCATGGTATAGCGTAAGTCAGAATTTCCTTCCTTCTTAAGGATGAGTAATATTTGTATGTATATAATACATTGTGTTCATCAATTCATCCACTAATGGACCCTTGGGTTGCGTCCATCTTTTGGATTTTGTGAATAATGCTGCTATGAACATAGGTGTACAAATTATCTGTTCAAGTCCCTGCTTTCTTTCAATTTGGGGGGTTATATAACCTCAGAAGAAGAATCGCTGGATCATACAGTACTGTAATTCTATTTTTATTCTGTGTTTAATTCTGTTTTCCATAGGAGTTATACCATTTTACATTTCCACCAGCAATGCACATGGGTCCCAATTTCTCCACATCCTCCCAACATTTGTTGTTTTCTGGGGGTTTTTTTCATAATATTCATCCTGTGACTGTGAAATAGTATCACATTATGGTTTTGATTTGCATTTCTCTAATGATTAGGGATGTTGAGTATTATTTCATGTCCTTATTGGTCATTTGGATATCTTCTTTTAAAAAAATCTATTCAAGTCCTTTGTCCATTTTCTAATTGGATTGTTTGGTTTTATTGTAGTTGTTGAGTTGTAGGGGTTCTTTATATATTCTTGATATTAACCCCTTTTCAGATATATGATTTGTGAATATTTTATCCCATTGCATGGGTTGTCTTTCCAGTTGTTCTTTGATGCACAAAAGTTTTTAATTTTCATTTAGTCCAGTTTTTCTGTATTTTCTTCTGTTCCTCACTCTTTTGATGTCATATCCGAAATGGCACCAAACATCGTTGATGTCATGTCATGAAGATTTTCCCCTATGATCTCTTCTAAGAGTTGTATAGTTCTAGCTTTTACATTTAGGTGTTTAGTCCATTTTGAGTTAATTTATGTACCTAGTGTAAGGTAAAGGTCTAACTTCATTCTTCAGCATGTGAATGTCCGGTTTTCCAAACACGGTATGTTGAAAAGACTGTTCTTTCCCCATTGAATGGCTCTGGCGGCCTTGTTGAAAATCATTTGACCATATATGTGTGGGTTTATTCCAGCCTCTTCATTCTATTCCGTTAGTCTATATGTCTGTCTTTATGTCAGTATCACATTGTCTGATTGTTGTAGCTTTGTAGCAAGTTTTGAAATCAAATAATGTAAGATCTCTGTTTTCAATATCGTTTTGACTATTTGGGCTCCCTTGGATTTCCATATGAATTTTAGGATGGATTTTATGTTTCTGAAAACAGTGTCAATGAGATTTTGATAGAGATTACCTTGAATCTGCGGAACATTTTTGGCAATATTGATGTCTTAACAATGTTAAGTCTTCTGATCCATGAACCCAGGATATCTTTCCTTTCATTGGTGTTTTCTTTAATTTCTTTCAGCAATAGTCTTCAGTTTACAGGGTACATATCTTTCCCCTCCTTGGTTAAGTTTATTGAAATATTTTATTCTTTTGATGCTATCATAAATGGAATTATTTTCCTAATTTCCTTTTTGGGTTGGTCACTGTGTTTAGAAACATAACTGACTCTTGTGTGTTGGTTTTGTATCCAGCAACTTTGCTTAATTTGTTTATTAATTCTAACAGGGTTATTTTTGTTGTTGTTAAATCTTTATGGTATTCTGCATATAAGACCACATCAACTGTGAACAGAGATAATTTTTCTTTTCTTTTCCAATTTGGATGCCTTTTATTTCCTTTTCTTGACTAATTGCTCTGATTAGGACTTCTAATACTATGTTTAATAGAAGTGGTAAAAGAGGCACCCTTGCCTTGTTTTTGATCTTAGAGGAAGTCTTTTGGTCTTTCACTATTGAGTATATTAATTATAGATTCTCGTATATGTCCATATATGTCTTTTTTTTTTTTTTGAGACAGAGTCTCACTCCATTGCCCCAGCTAGAGTGCAGTGGCATCATCATAGCTCACTACAACCTCACACTCCTGTTCTCAAGGGATCCTCCTGCCTCAGCCTCCCAAATAGCTGGGACTACAGGTGTGCATCTCCATGCCTGGCTAATTTTTTATATTTTTAGTAGATATGGGGCCTTGCTCTTGCTCAGACTTAGGTCCTTTTTTATGTGAAGTAGTTTTCTTCTATTTCTACTTTATTGAGTCCACCTAGTTTCTTTCATACAACTCATTTTTCGCTGCCATTCTTCCTCTCTTTCCTTCTTTCTTTAACAATGGCTCCCCCAGCAGTTCCCTTCATCCCCCACTGAACTAATGGTCTAATATTGAGTAAATTTTTTGAAAGAGAACTTTTTCTGAGAAGTTTCCTTTAATCAATGATTCTTGTTACAAAGTGTTGTTTTACAAAGATTCTGAAGTTCTCTCCCTTTAAATTCAGCTTTAAATTCCCTTTAAAGAGGTGCATGCCTATAATCCCAGTGACTTGGGAGGCTGAGGCAGGAAGATCCGCCGAGCCCAGGAGTTCGAATCATGCATGGGCAACATAGCAAGACCCCCATCTCTTGCTATGTTGCTATGTTAAAAAGAAATAAATAAATTCCCTTTAAATTCTACTTTTCATTTCATGTTTCACAAAACACTAGTACAATATGTCACTCTTCGACATAAGATTCATTGTCAAAGGTGTGTAGCATGATTTCATTAATTCAACTTTTGCCTTACTTAATGAGATTATTTTGTATCATTTTATTTAAACCACTTCTGATTCTAGGCAAAATGTGAAACAGGTATGGCTCTTTCTGGGTACCCTTCCACTTCTCTGGTTGGAGTCCTTTATTAACAGCTCTACCTCCAGACACAGGTTATATTAGCTCTCGCTCTATCACTATCACAATCATGGAGTACTTACCACCATTCAGGCACTGTTCTATGTGTCATATCTCACTAATTCACTTAAATACACAATCAAGACTTTGAGCTAAGTGCTATTACTATACTTTTCATTTGACAAACAAAACGTTGTATATATTTATCATGTACAACATGATGTTTGAAATATGTATACGTTGTGGAATGGCTAAGTTGAGCTAATAATATATGCATTACCTCACATACCATTTTTGTGATGAGAACATTTAAAATTTATTCTGTTAGCAATTTTCAAGAATATAATACATTGTTATTAGCTATAGTCATCATGTTGTACAATAGATTTCTTAAACTTATTTCCCCTTTCTAACTGAAATTTTGTACCTTTTGACCAACATATCCCATTCCCTCCCTGGCTGCCCCCAGTAACCACCATTCTACTCTGTACTTCTATGAGTTCAACTTTTTTAGATTCCACATAAAATTAGATCATGTAGGATTTGTCTTTCTGTGCCTGACTTATTTTACTTAACGTAATATCCTCCAGGTTCATCCACATTGTTGCAAATGACAGAATTTCCTTCTTTTTAAAGGCTGAAGAGTATTTTATTGTGTATATATACATTTTCTTTATCCATTCATCTTTTGATGGACACTTGGATTAATTCCATACCTTGGCTATTATAAATAACGCTGCATGAATAGCAGCAGATATATCTTCAACATACTGATTTCCTTTCCTTTGGATATATACCAAGTAGTGGGAATACTGAATGATGTGATGGTTCTATTTTAATTTTTTGAGGAACCTCCATACTGTTTTACATAATGGACGTGCTCATTTACATTCTGACCAACGGTGTGCAAAGATAACCTTTTCTTCACATCCTCACAGCATTTATCTTTCATCTTTTTGATAAAAGCCATCCTAAAAGGTGTGAGGTAATATTTCATTGTGGTTTTAATTTGCACTTCTCTGATGATTAGTGATGCTGAGCATTTTTTCATATACCTGTTGGCCATTTGTATGTCTTCTCTTGAGAAATGTCTATTCAGGCCCTTTGCCTATTTTTTAACCAGGTTATTTGTTTTCTTACTGAGTTGTTTGAGTTTCTTATACATTTTGGATATCGATCCCTTATCAGATATTTTGTTTGCAAATATTTTCTGCCACTCTATAGGTTGTCTCTTCATTCTGCTGATTGTTTTCCTTGGCTGTGAAGAGGCTTTTTAGTTTGATGTAATTGGACTTGTCTATTTCACTTTTGTTGCCTGTATTTTGGGGGCCATATTTAAAAAATCATTGCCCAAACCCATGTCATAAAGTATTTCCCTTGTTTTCTTTTTCTACTAGTTTTATAGTTTTACAGTTTAAGACTTTAATCCATTTTGAGTTGTCCTATATGTTTTTTAATATTTAAAAGTAACCCAAAATAAACAGATATCACTCAAGTAATTTTCAGAAATGACTTATTGCTGCCTTTTTTAAAAAACAGGAATCTTTCCTATAACCCAATCCAGAAAATTGAAACAAACCAATTTGATTATCTTGTCAAACTCAAGTCTCTGTAAGTATTCACATATGGCAATAGTTTTATCATTAAATTGTTATTTAAATACTAATTATGTATATTTTTATAGAATCTTTCAAATCATAAGCTTTATTTCCAGGATACATAGCTATATATTTCCAGGAATTAAGCGCCACCAAAACAAGTAAGATGAGTGCTTGCTGGGCTATAACAAACAGACAGCTATTACAGCTATTGTCTTACATATTTATAAACTAAAAATTAAATAACGATGAATCACTTTATATTTTTCTATTAGTCACCAGGAGCTTATATCGTATTGTTTGCTTTGACCCTCTAAATGCATGTGTGCATATTCATTACTCCATTAGCACTGGGCATTTAAGAATTTGTTACCGGCATCTTCACCCCAAGATGAAATATTCTAGATTATATAAATCATTACTTGCACCATGAAAAAAAAAAGACAAAAATTCTGTTAAGGTCTATGAATTGTTAAAAAGATAAGCTGCAGTTTATTTAAGTGCTCCCTCAGTAAAATGACATTTTATTAGAAAAAAAGTATTACTTAAAAATTATTAGAAAAATTTCGAAGATATAAAACTCTTCTGCCATTGTAATATTGTCCAAAGAATAATGCTTGTTCACCTATTCCACAAATATTTATTGAGTATCTAGTATACACAAAGCATTGTGCCATGATCTGTGAGGATCCAAAAAAAGTCAAATAGGGAAGATAATATGTATGTAAATAACACAATCAAAAAGAGGAGGAGTTAGGGAAGTGTCTAGGGTGGGCTATGAATATTTCATTCAGAATAACTGTTAACTAAAAACATTTTATTAAATTGTCCTTCTTCACAAAAACTCACTTTATTATACTATGTATAACACATATTCTTTTGATTGATTATTAATTTGGTATTTTTAGCAGCCTAGAAGGAATTGAAATTTCAAATATCCATCAAAGGATGTTTAGACCTCTTATGAACCTCTCTCACATGTAAGTAGATGGGTTTTTTTGTTCTTCACCTTGATTTTAATCTTTACGTTTTCACACATATTGTGATAACACATCCATACCCGATGCATCTAATCAATAATATTTCCTACGAATTTGACTGCTATGGACTGAATTTTTGTGTTTCCCCAAAATTCGTATGTTGAAATTCTAACTGGAGTGGTATTAGGAGGTTAGGCCTTTGGGAAGTGATTAGGTGATGAGGGTAGAGCCTTCATGAATGGGATTAGTGCCTCATGAATGAGACTTCAGAAACCTCCCTTACCCTTCCACCGTGTGAAGACATAGGAAGATGATGACCATCTGTGTACCGGGAAGCAGGCCTTCCCCAGACACTGATTATTCTGGCACCTTGATCGTGGACTTCCCAGCATCTGCAACTGTGAGAAATACGTGTTTGTTGTTCAAGCCACTCAGTCCACGGTATTTTTGTTATAGCAGCCCAAACAGACTAAGACATTTCTAAACAATAATTAATTCTTAAAACTTTGATATTGGGTGGGGTGATTTTTGGATTTCCTTAGTATGGCAGAATCTCAGAGGAGATTTCTTGGATAACAGGAAACATAAGTATGGGAAGAACCCATTCAGTCTTGTTAGACATTCTCCTCAGCTCTGGGTACTGTCCACAGATATAGATGTTTACCCAATGAGCTACTAATTTGTATACATGGTACAAGTGCTATGTGATGAAGAAGCAGCAATTTATATAATGTCAAATAATTATAAATAAATAATTGCTGCAAATAAAGGAAGATAAGAAGAAATCCCCCTCAGTGAAAATTACCCCCAGTGTCAGGGCATGATTGGAGTAAGCGTGCACAGATGAAATGGTAAATGTTGAAAAATCTTTTATTTGGGGGTAGGGGGTTTGGGGGTGGGTAAACTCACAACTCATGGACGTGATGAGCGTTGTAGGGGGGAAAGGGCTCGTCTCAAATCATGGTTGGGATGTGCAAAGTCATAACATGTAACCAAAATGTTTATACCTCCATAATTTCCTGAAATAAAAAAAAAAAACTAGTGTGAGCCATAGGCATGTTAGCAAGTAGTTACAAATAACAATATAACCTCTATAATAGAAAAGTCATAGGAGCACAGAGGAGAAAACATTTAACTCTTCCCCTGAGAGTGAAAAGGCAAGAAAAGTTGCGGCACCAGTAGGAGTTATGTAACGTGCATTTACATTTGCTAGACTCTGAAAACCCAATGAAAGTTTCTCTGGATAGGTTCGTTTTGTTCATCACATGCTAACAGTTTATATTCTAATACACGTCTAGCACTCGTATATTCATTATGCCTATTTGTTATTTTCACCCACACATTCTTTTACAGTAAAATCAAGTTAATGAGAATTAAATCGATGATTAAAGTTTCAGAATTCCTATTGTTTTACATTCCTCTGAGTCTCCTATTAAAACATCTTCGTTCTACAGAGATAATGTAGACAACCAATATTAATGTATGGTGACACTGGATTAAATTTAAAATCTTATTTTACCTTCTCTTTGTACACCAGATATTTTAAGAAATTTCAGTATTGTGGATATGCACCACACGTTCGCAGCTGTAAACCAAACACGGACGGAATTTCGTCTCTGGAGAATCTCTTGGCAAGCATCATTCAGAGAGTATTTGTGTGGGTTGTATCTGCAGTTACCTGCTTTGGAAACATTTTTGTCATTTGTATGCGACCCTATATCAGGTCTGAGAACAAGCTGCATGCCATGTCAATCATTTCTCTCTGCTGTGAGTATTTCCTGGTTAAAGAGAAATTATAGTTTTGAAATACAAAAAAAGCAATGCTATTAGAACATAAATTCTGTGAGTGGTAGAATTATGGGATTTAAAATTTTTCTCCTTTTCGCTTGTATGTTGTTTTTATATTCTCTATGATGAAAATAGAATCGCTTTAGTGATAAGAAAGAAATTTTTTTTAAAACAAGAAAATTCTATCATGTTACACAGATTAATGAAGCTCTCATTCATTAGTTTGCTCTCATATAGTGAGTGGTCTGAAGGCATAATATTTTCTTAAACCATCTAAAATCTTTTACTACAAATAAAATTGCAAACTTCTATGGTCACACTTTTACATCCAGAGCTGTATTTACTTTTTCGTTTGCATGTCCAGTTCATAGATATTGACTTAATAGCTAGTTGTTTTTCTGGTTTTTAAGACACTGGAATCTTTTCCATTCATAACCTGAAATATGTAAATAAGAAAATGCTTTCGGATAGTAGTAATCTTTTTAAAAAGATTGTTGAAATGTGATTGCAAAGTATTATGTTAAAAAGGGACTACAAAAGAAATAAGCAAGAAACCAGTCCTCAGGACTTCTGTAGTCTGGGTCAAGTGGCCTAGAATTTATTCATACTGCCTCAAACAAGTAAGCATCAATCCACTCTATGTTCCACTTTTTTATGTATGCTGTCTCATATACTACCCTCGCCCTTGTTCAAAGTCTGTCTAATTGTTTTTCCCACTGCAAGTTACAAATAAGTAGAACACAGAAATTGTATTGTTAGTTACAAAATTTGGGGTAAATTTGATTTCCCTGGTGAAGGCTAGAATTTAACTTCAGGGTTAAAGGATTAGGGTCAACCTTATAATTTATACAGTGATTTTAGGGACTTGGTGCAGAATATTTGCACACTCAAAAAAATCTCACCTCCTTTCTGATATGTTAGTTTGAAAAGCAAATATACCAAGTAGGGTATCACATTGAGAGCTAATGTTCAGGATGGGAGAGCCTAAAAAGAGATGGAGAAAGATGTAAAAATAGTAAGAGAGAAGCAGACACAACAATTTTGCTTAGGCTAGCTCTGGTGAGTCATTTAAGCCCCTCAAAATTGTACTGACTGCAAAGCAATTCATAACTATTCATATCTTCTAAATTATAGGCTTCAAAACTCATAGTCATTACTCTACCACAGGAACTTCTGAATTACTTTCTCTGAGATTTTGGGTGATGTCCTTAACTTATTGAGCTGGAAGAATCTCAGTGGAAGCGCTGAACCAAATAATGTGATCCTCATCTAGGTCCCTAATTGAATGCTCAACATACTTGCATTTTATTTATTTATTTAACACTTCTAGGGAATGAGTCTAGAATGGAGAACAAAATAGACAATATCTATGCACTTATAGACTTGCATTTTAAAGGAAAATGAAGAAATGATTACATAGTTAACTGTAGAGAGTGCTATGAGAGTGGTTACCAGAGAGAGCTGATGAATAGGTCCTCATCCATAAATGACTTCTTAGAATAAAAATTACCTCTTCCCAAGGTAGAAAAAACTTGACTGTTTTTTCCTAATACTAAAAATATTATTGTTTGTTGATAATTCCATTATACCTATTTATTTTTCTAAATTTGTGAAACTTCCTGACCCCTCTAGGTGCGGACTGCCTAATGGGAATATATTTATTTGTGATCGGAGCCTTTGACCTAAAATTTCGCGGAGAATACAATAAGCATGCACAGCTGTGGATGGAGAGTATTCATTGTCAGCTCGTGGGGTCCTTGGCCATTCTGTCCACAGAAGTATCAGTTTTACTTCTAACATTTTTGACATTGGAAAAATACATCTGCATTGTGTATCCTTTTAGATGTTTGAGACCTGGAAAATGCAGAACAATTACAGTTCTGATTCTCATTTGGATTATTGGGTTTATAGTGGCTTTCATTCCACTGAGTAATAAAGAATTTTTCAGAAACTACTATGGCACCAATGGAGTATGTTTCCCTCTTCATTCAGAAGTTACAGAAAGTATTGGAGCCCAGATTTATTCAGTGGCAATTTTTCTTGGTAAGAAACCGTATGGTATAAACCCTTTCATTCAAATGCTGGAATAACTCACAATATGAAACTCATTATACTTTCTGATGCTCAGAAATTGTTATTTCAGATATTCTAATCAGTTCTTTTCAGTAAGGGTGGGGGTGAATTCTATCAGAATCCCCAACAGGGATTTTTCCCCCAAATTATACCTTTATCATATAAATTCCAACCCGACACAGCCTAATAAAAAGCACTAACCATTTGTATTTCTTGTTTTCACTCTAAAAATACTAAGCGAAATGTAAATTGGCTCTTTGCCTTTATAATATAAACATCGTGGTATTTATTATCTTTTCAAATTCTTGTGTGTAGCCACACACATCTTGGGCTTAAGAGTATACATACAGCTTCTCTAAACCAGCAATGTAAAAATATTCTCAAAGTAATTCCATTTTGAAAAAAAATCACTAATACTAGAAAGTTTAAAGGCCCAAATATTTATTGAATTACTATCATGTAATTTTAAAATTAAGCATTTTATCGTTCTTCATTCAACAATACTTCAACTCAAAAAAATTCATTATTTTTGTTCACCTTAGTAATTCTTTATGAAGAACAAAAAATGCATGCTATGTTTTTTGTATCTTTAATAATAATACCTAAGGATATGTTTTATTTGTATGTTTTGAAAAAAATGTTCCTGTACATTAATAATATTCCTTGTGTTCTAAATAGGTATTAACTTGGCAGCATTTATCATCATAGTTTTTTCCTATGGAAGCATGTTTTACAGTGTTCATCAAAGTGCCGTAACAGCAACTGAAATACCAAATCAAGTTAAAAAAGAGATGATACTTGCCAAAAGATTTTTCTTTATTGTATTTACTGATGCATTATGCTGGATACCCATTTTTGTGCTAAAATTTCTTTCGCTGCTTCAAGTAGAAATACCAGGTACAATTTTTTTTCCATAAAGAAATAATAAATCTATTTGCGTAGTATTCTTCTAAGAAAGACAATTAAGATCCTTAACAATAACCAATTTCAAGAATTATAAGTCAGGGTTATATGTACTACAGGCTCTGCTCATCAATAATGTTTAGTGGGAAGAAACTGTTTCATTTTTTCCATAAATGCCTAATGACACAATTATTATTGGAACAAAAGAATAATGAACGACCAAAACAAATTGCCTGGTGTTGAAATTTTAATAATCACATGTTTAAGATGACCAGAAAGGTGGCTGGGTGCGGTGGCTCACGCCTGTAATCCTAGCACTCTGGGAGGCCGAGGTGGGTGGATCGCTCAAGGTCAGGAGTTCGAGACCAGCCTGAGCAAGAGCGAGACCCCGTTTCTACCAAAAATAGAAAGAAATTAATTGGACAGCTAAAAATATATATAGAAAAAATTAGCCGGGCATGGTGGCTCATGCCTGTAGTCCCAGCTACTCGGGAGGCTGAGACAGTAGGATTGCTCGAGCCCAGGAGTTTGAGGTTGCTGTGAGCTAGGCTGACACCACGGCACTCGCCCCAGGCAAGACAGTGAGACTCTGTCTCAAAAAAAAAAAAAAAGATGACCAGAAAGGAGAAGAGGCCAAAACAATTATAATTACTTCATTTTTTTTAAGAATTTAAGAAATAGTTATTCCTGAAATACATGCAATTTAGAGAACATGATCCCAGAGTATGAGAAATAAATAGAAGCAAACACTTTTGGTATTAAAATATAATATGCATCACATTTATTAGGGTGACTATTATTTGGGGAAAAAAAGAAAATAACAAGTTTTGGTGAGGATTTGGAGAAATTAGACCCCTTATACACTGCTGTGGAAAACAATATGGCAGCTCCTCAAAAAATTAGACATAGAATTATCATACAATCTGACAATCCACCTTCTGGAAAAATACCCAAAAGAATTGAAAGCAGGGCCTCAAGCAGATATGTGTACACTTACATTCCTAGCAGCATTATTGACAATGTCCAAAAGGTAGAAGTGACACAAGTGTCCATAGATGAATAAATGCATAAACAAAATGTGGTATATACACACAATGAATAATATTATTCAGCCTCATAAAGGAAGGAAATTCTGACAAATGCTACAATACGGGTGAACCTTGAAAATATGATTCTAAGTTAACTAAGCCAGACTTAAAAGGACAAATATTTTATGATTCCACTTACATGAGGTTCCTGGAGTAGTGAAATTCATAGACAGAATGGAAGATAAAATAGTTCTAGAGATTGTTGTAATGGTTGCACAACAATGGGAATGTACTTAATGCCGCTGAACTGTACATTTAAAAAGTGGAAAATATGATAATTTTTAATGTATATTTTGCCACAATAAAAAGTATGCAAACATCCTGTTAATTGTATATGTAATGAGGTATATATTCACATCATTAAAAGTTATATATATATAATTTTAATTTTGGTCTATCCCATGGATGATAGTGATAGTATCTTACATTTTATGAATAACAAAAAGAGGAATGATAGCATCATTTAAATTATAATAAAAACTTGAGTATTTGGTAGCTGCATGTATACTAGAGTGATTCTTAAGGTAGGTTTAGCCAAAGATGTTTTTGCTGAAATAAATATCTGGTCAAAAGCCCAAAAATGCGTATCTATTTTTAAAATCAAATAGCAGAAATCTATTAAAGATAATTCTACATATTCTGAGAAATACTATATGCACTATCTAGTAATTAAAACATTTGAAAAGCTATAATTTAAATACTTAACAATATGATTTTTCCTAAAATGCAATCATAACAATGTGTAATCACTTCATGGAAATATTTCTACCTAATGGAATACTCTTGTTGCATACTCAAGAAAAACTCGTTAGCAAAGAACCCTGTTCTTTTGCAGCACCAGCACTCCCTGCAAACACTGGCACTCTGGAAAAACATCCTGGAAATACATATAGACTTGGTATTGAATTATGTGACATTGAAGGAAAAAAATTATGACTCAAAGAGGGGTTGAGATGGAAGAACCAAGGAAAGGAGGTTTCTATACCTTGTAGACATCTATAAACACTAAAACTACTTCATTTTTCTCTTCCAGGTACCATAACCTCTTGGGTAGTGATTTTTATTCTTCCTATCAACAGTGCTTTGAATCCAATTCTCTATACTTTGACCACAAGACCATTCAAAGAAATGATCCATCAGCTTTGGTATAACTACAGACAAAGAAGATCTATTGACAGCAAAGGAAGTCAGAAAACATATGCTCCATCATTCATCTGGGTAGAAATGTGGCCACTGCAGGAGATGTCACCTGAGTTAGTGAAGCCGGCTGTTTTCACAGACGCTTGTGAAATGTCACTGATTTCTCAATCAACTAGACTCAATTCCTATTCGTAACTAATTCTGAAACCCGTTTCTTCACTGAGTATACTGTGGGGTGATTCAGGAGGAATTTACTGGTATGAAATAAATACCATGATATTAACGATTTATAATAATGGCTAAGATAAATTAGCTTACAAGGAAATGGGGAAAAATGAAAGTTACTAATGCTCATATAAAAGGAAGTAATTATATTGATAATATGTATATATTAGTACATATTTTGCATAGGAAATTAAGAGAACTCTACTTCAAAGAGATTCATTCATTCTTCTAACATGCGTTTATTGAGTACCCACTCTGCACATAGCACAGTGGTAAATTCCTGGAAGTAGACAGACCAGAACCTTTTTAATCTGTAGATTGTGTTTAATTACAAAAGATTATACAATGTCTATCTGCAGCTCCTAGTTTAAAGTAGAGCTTTGTCTGTCATGCATATTAGCAAACATAGGAATCATAGGCACTTTTAAATACAGGTTTAAGGTTTGGAATACTCAGTGAAATAGCATCACAGAAAATGACTGCTTGCAAAATATAGATATTCTGTTTTAAGAATCCATCTTATCTCTCTTTAAGTCTCCATACACTTGAGAGCCAATATAACATTTATGACTATAAAAAAAAGATGCTTTGCTATAAACTCAAAATATTTCTTTGTCACTTCCTGCTCAACTTTCTTTCTGCTTTAAATGAGCACCCTCATTTGGGATTGGAATAGGAGAGTAGGAGTATGGCAAAGAAGTGAATCAGAAAAGCTAGAATGAGGAAAAAGTTTTCGATGAATGGAACAGAATTGAGAATCAAAAAATAATTCTCATGTATTCAGTTAATTGTTTTTCAACAAGGGTGCCAAGACAACCGAGTGAATAAAGAACAGTCTTTTCAACAAAAGATGCTGGGACAATCGGATATTCACATGCAAAAGAATAAAGTTGGACTCCTACTTCATGCCATATACAAAAATTAACTCAAAATGAATTAACAACCCAAGGATAAAAGCTAAAACTGTAAAACTCTTAGAAGAAAACATAGGGGTAATCTTCAAGACCTAGGATTTGGCAATGGATTCTTGGATATGACAACAAAATCATGAGCAACAAAAGAGAAAAAAATAGATAAATTAGACTTCAACTAAATTAAAAACATTTGTGCATCAAAGGACATTATCAAGAGAGTGAAAAAGACAACCTAGAAAAATGGAAGAAAATATTTGCAGATCATATATTGGAAAAATGTTTAATATCCAAAATATATAAAAAACTCTTATGACCCAACAGCACCAACAGTAAAAATAATTTTAAAAAATGGGCAAAGGACTTGAATTGACATTTCTCCAAAGAAGATAAACAAATAGCCTATAAGGACATGAAAAGATGTTCAACACCGCTAATTATTAGAGAAATGCAAATTAAAACCACAATGAGATAACACTTCATACATACTAGGAGAGTTGTCATAAAAAAAAAAACAAAACAACCCAAAATCAGAAAATAACAAGTGTTGGAGAGGATGTGTAGAAATCAAAGCCCTTGAACATTGCTAGTGGGAATGTAAAAGGGTGCAGCTGTTGTAAAACAGTTCAGCAGTTCCTCAAAAAATTAAAAATAGAATTACCATATGACCCAACAATTTCACTCCTAGATACAAACCCAAAAGAATTGAAAACAAGACACAGATACTTGTATGCAAATTTTCATTGCAGCATTATTCACAGTAGACAAAAGATGGAAACAATTCAAGTGCCCATCAATTGATGAATGGTTAAACAAGTGTGGCTTATACACATACAATGGAATATTATTCAGTCATTGAAAGGAATGAAGTTCTGATAATGCTACAACATGAAGAAGGTAATATAAGCCAGATATAAAAGGTCAAATATTGTATGATTCCACTTACATGAAATATCCAGAATAAGCAAATTCACAGAAACAGAAAGTAAATTAGAGAGTATTAGGGACTGAGGGATTGAGAGGGTGATGGCTACGAAGTCAGGGTATCTTCCTGGGCTAAAAAAAATGTTCTAAAATTGTTTGTGTTGATGGATAAACAACTCTATGATTGTACTAAAAGCCATTGAATTGTATACTTTAGATGGGCGAATTTTATGGTATGTGAAATGTCTCAAAAAACCAGTTAAAAGGAAAAAGAAAGAAAGAAGACCTGGAATGCACTGACTCAGGAAGGAAAGGTTTGTGTGTGTATGTTTCACTCTGAGGAGAAAATAGCATCAAGAGACGGCTTTACCTTCTATTGGCACAGCCAGTACATGAAATCGTAACTTTTCTTTTTCAGTCTATTGGAATTTTTTGTTTTCGTAATTTGAAAACTTTAAGCAGGAAAAAATGTTTTCAGGTAGTTTTAAATACTAGAAATGTTTGGAACATGAAAATACTGGAATCAGAAACATAATGCATTTATTGAGTATATAATTGTATAGACTTATTTCTAAAATAAATTACCTGAAATTTAATCCTATTAAAAACATGATTGTTTTGGGTTCTTTCTGTTCTTATTTGGAATGATCCCAATAAGTTTTCTACATGAAGAATGTGGTATATTTTCAGTAAAACTTAGAACATAATAGAAAATTATAGTTCTTATAATATTTAATAATATAACTACTTATATTTTATTACAATAAATAGAATGCATTTTTAAATAGCCTAAGAAAATAAACAATAAAAAACTTATAAAAATAAAAACATTTTAAATTCTTTTATAATAATTATTCGAGCTATTTATTATTTAGAAGTCTTATTACTAATATTAAGTAATAAAATAGGAAAATATTCTTCTTAAAAAGAGTATCTAAAAAAGAGTAAAAGCAATAATTATGAAAATGGGACAGAGAAAATTTAATCCTACAAAAACCATGTTTCTAACCTGTTAAAGGGTCTTAGAAATGCAGTAAGTTTATAAAATATACATCTGAAACTTCCCTTAGCATTTAAAATATTTCAAATGATTTTCTAGAGGCCATTTGGCTTCTTGTCTACTCAATCCACTCACTCTTCCACCCTTCCACCTCTTCAAATACAGTAACTTGTTTAATTTAATTTGATGAGTAATTACCAATGTAGTATATAACACATACTAGTTCCTACTGGCTTCCATAGAAAGCACACAGAAAGCACTAAATTAACCCAGATTTGTGTCAAGGCTTTCTCTCTTAGAAATATAACTTTGATCCAAAATTCATAGACTATGCTTTAGGTCAAATCAATCCTCTAAATCGAGCAAGATAAAATTCTTTTAAAATTTAAACTAATATCAGGAAAATCTCAACTTTCGTTTTTTACTATTTTTAGTTTAAGAACTACCAATTCATCATGCTAATATATACTCTCTCCCAAGTAAGAACTGGCTAAATCAAAGCAATTTAGACACGGATAAAGTCGAAGGCAAAGAACAAAGGTGAAGGGGGAATGTGCCGCTGGAATCGTGAAGTCATGCGTTTTACTTGACATGCTAAGTAGTAAGTGAATTGATACTTGAATGAGATGGACTGACCCATTCTAGGTAAGAGACCTCAGAAACCACAAATTTGATTTTTACTAAGTTGCTCCTCTTTTCGAGAAAATTTTTTACTGGAAGCCTCATTCACTCTCATTGTTTTAAGCCTTTTTCTTATCTACAGAGTATGGCAATCTCATCCCCTTCTATGGCTTGATGCTACCCCATACACGTAAATCCATCCACTCTTCTTCACCACAATTCCCAATACCTTAGTTTGGGTCAACATCATGTCTCATTGGGATATTTACAATAGTCTTCCAACAAGTCTCTGTACCTCCAGTTCTAATCTGTTCAGGTGATCTTTATTGGTTCTTAGACTTTTTTAAAAAAACATAATCTCAGGGGAAAAAATTGAATGTTATACAGTTACTAGCACTAATATTCTATTTTGGGATGGTGTATTACTCTGGGTTCTCCAGAGAAACATATATATACATATGTATAAAGAGAGTATAAGGAATTGTCTCATGTGATATGGAGGCTGGCAAGTATAAAAATCTGCAGAGCTGATGTCCCAGTTTGAGTCCAAAGGCTGGCAGGCTACTATAGCACCAGGTAAAGCCAATGTCTCAGCTCAAAAGCTATCAGACAGGAAAAGCTGATGTTCAAAACCAGAATTTCCCCTGGCTTAGCAAAGGGTCAGCCTTTTATTCTATTCAGGCCCTTAACTGATAGGATGAGGACAACCTGAATTATGGCGGGCAATCTGCTTTACTCAGTCTACCGATTTAAACATCAATCTCATCCAAATATATCCTTACTGAAAAATCCAGAATAATGTTTGAACAAATATCTGGGCACCTGTGGCCCAGTCAAGTTGACATGTAAAATTAACCATCACAGATGAGGAGAGTAAATAAATTGATAAATTTAAATATTAATAAGTCTAAGAGCTAGGTGGCTAGACATGGTATAATATACCAATTTTGGTGTCAGAGACTTACAGGCAAATTATTTTATCTCAGCCTCTTTTCTATTTTATAAACAATAATAATACCACTTTTCTCAAAGAGATGATTTTCATGGTTACATGAAATGTTTATAAAGGTCCTAACAGAGTGCCAGGCACATATTTTGTACTCAGAATTTCTGAAACCACATTATTTTTAATGTTAAAATTTTCAGGGAAATATAATTTCTCCTTAACTCTCATAAGTTCATCACTGGGACAGACCCCTGTAACAAAAGACAGATTAACAAGAGAAAAACAAGCAAGTTTGTTAACAGAGTGCACATCATGTAAAAAATACAAAGACAAACCAGACTAGAAAAAATAGTTGAAACATTCATAACAGATTGTTAGTATTCAAAATATGTAACATCTACAGACTGACAAAGAAAAGACAAAATGAAAAATGAGCAAGAGATGGCCTCAGAAATCACACAGTGCATTTCCTCAATATCCTGGTTGTTACACAAGTCAGCACTATACGGGGGCATGAAGACCAGGAGGCGGGACATCACTGGCACCATCTGGAGGCTGGCTACCACATACATATTTTGTAGTGCTTTGAATACATATGTATTAAAAATATGCAACACAAACTAGAATATCCACCTCTAGGATAATGGTTACCTCTAAGGAGAGAGAAAGGGGATAGGATCAAAGAGGTAACAAAGCAAGCTTCAAATGTATCTAACATTTACATTCATATATGTATATCTGAAGAATATAGCCAAATGCATGGCTTTTGGCTATATTTATTAAATCTGCATGGCAGGAATACATGGGTGTATTCCTTTCTCATACATTTAAAATATATCTATAAAAAGTTTTAAAATAATGAACCCAAAGAAATGGAAATAAGATTTGCTTTTAATAAGAGTTAAATTTTTGCACATTTTTAAAATTCCAACGTCAAGATACATGAAAAATATTTTTCTAATACTGAAATATGCATCTCTTTGGTATAGAAATCACACTAAAAAATTAATCAAGAACTATGATCTAATATGCTAAACAAAACTATTCTTTGCCCATCCATCTGTCCCCTTTCATAGCCCCATTATACAGGGGCTTTAGAATATAGTTCTGTACACATCTCCATATTTACAAAGAACTAAGATGTCATATCAAAGATGTTCATAAGCTATATATGGTAGAGAATTAGTTGGCTTAACTGTTGACACATGACACAAACCACCAAAAAATAGAACATTGTCACTGAGGTCAAATATGAAAACAATCACATCATTTAAATTTGATACATTGGAAACAAAGAAACTTCCTTAGAATTACTATATAAACAACTTGCAAAGCTCCAAAAGTAACAGCAAAGAGCCATACATTTGATAAGGCACTTTAAAGACAGCAATCAAAGATATAAAAATATCAAATACAAAAAACTATAAAAGCAGTTAACCATAGAAATAAATAGGGAAAAAATATGCATTCATTCTAGACAGTCTTTCATTTTCTGAAGTAAAGTCTTTTTCAAAAAAATCATAGGACAAAAAATTTTTATCATGTATTTTAAAAAGCTATCATCAAAATTCAAATCCCCATTAAAAAAAGGCAACATTTTCCTTCAAGTCAATGAAGTTCTAATTCATACAATTTTTTTAGAGAAACAATTAGAGTCTTTATACTAAATACAGGAAGAAGACATAGCTTTTAACTATGTTTGTCAACTCCTTTATTCAACAAACATTTAGTGAGTGTTGTGTGACACTTTTTTAGGTACTGGAGTTATAGAAGTAAATAAAAAACAATCACTGTCTCTAGAAAACATAGCCTAATGGAGTTGGATCTATGATTGGTGACCTTAACGTTACCTTCCTTGGTCCGTAAGATAAAGCTCAACTTCAAATTCTGCCATTCTTAGCATCTTGCTGCAAAACAAATAATGGTCTACCTAGTTTGCTACTGGTAGCACTGTGGCACTATTAATATTAACCATTCACTGATGAAATTAACTTTCATAAAGAATTCTATGAAAGTTTAGAGAGAAGAAGGTATTTAAGGATAAACAAGTACTGGCCAGCATCAAAAATAACATCAGTATTCTATTTTCACAAAAGTCTACAAAAATTTCATTCTGAGTATACAAAACTGCTGAAAAGAGATCATCCTATACATGTGGTAATGTGCAAATATCACATATGAGGAAGTATGAATTATTACAGTCATTACTTAAACAACCAAGCATGTCAAATCAGTTGTCAGGTTTCAAAGAATCATAGCCTTCTTTCAAGAGGTCCCGCCATGTTTTAAGGAAGCGTGCATTTTCCATACATTTGAAGGCAAGTTCTTCCACTTGAGCTGATACTGCAGATGTAGCTTCAAGAAGTTTGGTTAATGAAAATGCTGCCTAAAATTAAAGGAAAAAAAAAATGTCAAACAAGTTTATTTTTAAAATTCTCATTTTATAAGTAGTCTACAAATAGCTTAAAGCCTTGAATCTAACGCCCAAGTTATTTTCTTTAAAAGTAACACATTTTCAAATTAAAACACTGGCTCTTTCAAGGAACCTAAGAAATTCTTTGACATTAAGTAAACTTTGAGAAAATACGTCTGCTAGAAAAACATCCAATATGTATGAGACATGACGAGTCAGTATTTTTGTTTTAATTGAAAATATACCGGAGTCTCACTGAGGTGAATAAGATGACTTGGACCCCTTGACACTACGTACCAGAAGTATCTGAAGGACTTTATCATAACCAACTCTTATTGATATTTGGGTAACACGGGCATACTTCCACTATTTTTACCTGCCAACACTTGTATAATGAAAATGTATAGCTAAAAGAACAGATACTCTCAGCTCTATCAAATAATATCAACAAAATCTCACACAAATGTAGAAGATATCCAGCTCTTGGTGGAAAATTCACTTTTTTAATCACATGTTTTCTTCACCTGTGATATACAATAACATTGTTCCTAGATAACACATCAGCACTTCATTTCTACATATTTACTTGTAACCAGTCCTGTTCTGCAAAAAATAAAAGCTGGATCAGCACCTTTAGTCATCTTTGAAAAAAAAAAAAAAAATACTTGTCGAGCAATGAGATAATCAAGTTCATTCCCCGGTTTTCAATCCGCAAAGAAAGGTCTATTCCACGAAGCTCTCCCGAGAAAGGTTACACCTTACATACCTCATTCCACTTGACCCACTCAAGAATCCATAAATACAGAAACTGTGACTGTCCCCCCGCCTCCAGTGGCGTGTGAGTTAGGGGTAGGGAGATGGGGTGCTAGTTTCCAGGAATTCGAGATTTAACAGAAACCATCCAGACTAATTATGCATTCTAGCAACCACAGGGAGGAGCCCTGCAGCAAACCGTTAACCAGGCCAATCAACCTAAGTCCTCCAAGCTGGGTTCAGCGCAAAGCAAGCCTGAGGTAGACAATAGCAAATAGCATTATCAGCTGGCTCTGGGCAGGTGGCCAAAAAGAACAGCAGCTCTAAGTCCCACGTAAAGACATCGCAGGCTGATTCTAAGCACCAACAGGCAGCGAGGCAAACCCCTGCAGTTAAAACCGTTCTCCGATAGGAGAGGAGGGGGCAGAGAGAACATGCACCAAGCGGCGCAGAACTGCGTGGTTTCGGGTTACTGGGGATGATTGAAACCAGAAGGGAAGACCCAAAAAACAGAAAAAAAGTGCGGAGTGGAGGGATAACCCCTTAGTTCCTCAATACTAAGTCTATAGGCAGATGGGGTGGCACTTCAGCGGCTGGCATCCTTCCCCATCCCGCCCACATCCTCGGTAGGCAGAAGGGTCAGTCGCGGGGCCGAGTGAGCGGACTCCCAGCCCCTCCCAGGTCCTGCAGCTGTCTGTCTTCCGAGAAGCGCCGAGCCGGGAAGTGGTCTGGACCCTGTCGGGCGATAAGACACTCACGTCTCCGATCTGCAGCTCCACTTCTTCCAGCGGGTCCGCCGTCCGGCCGCTGCGCCTGCTCAGAACTGGCCAGCCCAAACTCACTGGGACGCCCGGCGAAGATGCTGAAGAAGTGTCTGAAGATGAAGGAGAAGACGGTGACGGCGGGGGCGGCGAGGAAACCTGCAACTCCTCAGGGTCAGCCATGGGGACTAGGTAGGACGGCAGAATCCGATCAGAGCAGCCGAACCGATACCAACAGTCTTTTCAACCGCTCGCGCCCAAAGCTCAGAGACCCCGCCTCCTGCGGCCCGAAATCCCGCCCCATCTCTTCGTGGGGTCTCAGCCCAGGACCACAAAGACTTTTCATTTTTAGGGACAGCCAATCAGATGTCAGTCATTTCAGCCCTCCTGCGCGAACCTCCAGCCGGGCTCGGAGGGCGCCTGCGCAGAAGACTACAACTCCCAGGATGCCGTACGCGCCGCTCCGCCTTCCACGGCCTTTCACTGCGCGTGCGTTGTGCTACGGCATTCGTGGGCTCCTGCCGCCGCCCTCCAGCCTCCTCACCTCGCCTGGGCGCGCCGGGACTTGGAGTCTCTTTTCCTTTTTGTTTTGGTACATGACCCGGAAGCCTCCGCTGGCCGTCTGCGTCACGCATGGCGCCGGCGCAGAGCGAGAAGGAGGCGGGAACGCCGTGAAGCAAGAGAGGTCGACTGAGTGGAGAGACAACCTGCAGTGGAGTTCTTGCTTCCCGGCCGGTGATGGCGCCCCCCGCTGTCTAGAGGTCCACCGCCCGCGGCGAGCCGCAGACAGTCCTCCTTCCGTTGTGTCCGACCAGGAGTTCTGGTGACTTTGAACATGTTGGTGCCGCTAGCCAAGCTGTCCTGCCCGGGTAAGAGGGAACTTCGGGTAGGGATAAGTGGAAGAAAGTGGAGGAGTTAGGGCGAAATGGACAGGGTCACACCTGGAGGCTGTAGGCACCTCTCCCCTTCCGCCTCTCATCTGCTTTCTGGTGCTGAAGTAGGGCAAAGGTCACGGTCTCCGCGCCTGTTGGTGGACCCTGGCTTCCCCACGCCTGGGTTATCCCAGTTGGAAGAATTAACATCTAGGCCAAAGGTCATGGGCGGAGAAAACTTGCACCCCTCAACCTCCCGTGGACTCCTGAACTGATTCTTCCCAAATCCCTTATCCCAAAGCCCAGGTGTTACCTGTCGCCTTATTGCAAATGGAAAAAAATATTTGCAGTTTTTCTCCTTCATCCTGACCTGACTTTCGTCTTTGCAGCCATCCTAGTCGAGTAGTAAAGAATTTGAAGTCTGATCTGTCACATCGTGATTAACATTCATATGCTGCCTAAATCGCCAGATTATATATACAGCCAGGGATTTTTCTACTTTGTCTAAAATTAACTCTAGGAGCTTTATCGTGTTATGGGGTATTCCTTGAGCCATCAGGATGACTGATGGAGTGGATGATGTTTTTAAAGGTTTACTTAAAAACAACAAAAAAATGTTTAAGTCAAACAGAAAAGTTTACTAAAAGATACTGAATTCTGTGGTAACTGGCTTAATTTTTTAAATCTTTAAGTCTAAGTTTTGGTTATAGAATCTTTAAGCAGTATAATACACATTGCAAATTCAGGGATGTTCTTATGTAAATTTCATGAAAGTAGAATTTTTTAAAACTTGGCCCGTATCATTTTGTTTATATTTTCTGTCACCCATGTGTCTAGACACACCTAATGTGTAGATACACTTTATGTTTTCTGGAACATCGAAGTGGTTAAATGCTATCTGCTCTACAGCCTAATTTAGATGCAGTCAGGCTTGGCCCCTAACAAATTCCACTACTGTTTCTGTTTTCTTTGGATGTGAATTCTTTGCTTTTCATAGCTTAATGTTATGTTAGGACTACTGGCAACAAAGAGGTTGGACACAAATGTGACTTTGGTATGGTGATGTTATGAGTTCAATGGACTTTGTGGCCTCACTTCCCTACCTAGGTGCCTAAATGTTCAAATCTCTAAAGTGAGAGATCAGATTTGTTTTCAGAAAAGGGGTAAAGGTTGTGACTTTTTTTTTTATTCCCTGTAGGAAATCAGACTACACAATTACAAATATTCTCAAGAGAATCAATCAGTAGCCACACAAGAATGACAGTTTGTCATATTCCAATCATCAGTCTTCAGAAATAAATGATAACTTCTATACACTGAACTACAATGCCTTGGGAAAAAAATATTCTTTTAAATGTTGATAATAGTATATTTGAACTCTGGAACTCAGTTCTTCTCTAATATATTAACTTAGTTTACGTACATTTTTTTTCAAAATTTAGGATAGGTAAATAGTAATCTAAGGCTTTAAAAGTATTCCTAATACTATAGTTTTTAATATGTGTTTGCTAGTAGAGGAAATTAGTTTTTTTGCTGCTTTTTTAGAGATTGATTATCAAAAACAGATATTTAGTGTTTAAAAGAGTTCAACCACTCCAAATCTTTTCCTCTCCTGCATCCATCATAATCTTTAATGATTGTATGGTGCCAGGTTTTTACTTTAAAAAAAAAATTTTATTGGAAAGAATAAAACATCAAATAGCATTAATTGTGCAATTGAGTGCTAAAGAATAAGAATAATTAGCCTATGCCAGGCTGATTTTATTAAAACATCATCTCTCCATTTAATCAGAAAGAAAGAAAATTTGATTTTACCACAGTGAGCTTCTGTGACTTCAGAGATAATTTCAAATCAAATGATAGTCTCAGAGCTTTACAGAATATTTGAAAGAATTGAAACTGAATTTGGCTAAGGATCATCTAAATTGCTTTTTACCTGGTGTAAATGGAGATTGTAGCTACCCCACATATCTCATAAAGTTATGAAGAATAGGATATGCTATTAAAATACGCAATTCTTAATTGTTCAGTATGTTCATGAAAATGTAAATTGTGTTATGTAGTCCAAATCCATGTGAAATTCTTTCTTAATTTTTACTATTTGTTACACTCCATTTTTGGAAATTTGTGCATTTGCAGACAGATGCTTCATAATAAACAATTTAAAAGTTAGGAAAAGGCCTGATTAATATTGCTCTATACCAGAAGTTAAACCAGAGACAGGTTCCTAAGTGACAGTTGAAATTTTAACTGGGAAGATTAACAAATACATATTGATGACTTGCTTTGTGTAAGACATATACTAGATTCTTAATTATAATGTCTACAAGACAAAGATTGACCATAAACTTTAGAGCTGAGGGGGTGAGAAGAGTTAAATAACTTAAGGAAGGTTTCATTGCTATTAATAAATTCAAACACAAAGTAAACAGACTTCAAAGCCTGTCCTCTTAACCACACCTTTCCATATTGCCCTTTTTTGGTTTTGTTTTAAATTAATAAACTTTTTTTGGAGTAGTTTTAGGTTTAAAGAAAAATTCAGCAGAAAGTACATAGTTTGCATGTATTAATAGCTTCCTACCCCCTACCCTTTCCCTATTATTAACATCTTGCATCTAATATTTGTTACAATTGATGAGGCAATATTGATACATTATTATTAACTAAAGTACTCAATAGTTTACATTAGGGTTCACTCTTTGTGTTGTACATTCTATAGGTTTCCAACAAACGTATAATTACTTGCATCCACCATTAATTGCAGGTCATACAGAATAGTTTCGTTGCTTTAAAAATCCCCTGTGCTCCATCTGTTCATTCCTTCCTCCCTTCCTCCAAATCTCTAGCAGCCACTAATCTTTTTATCAGCTCTTCTGCCTTTTCTAGAATGCCATGTAGTTGGAATCATACAATATCTAGCCTTTTCAGACTGGCTTCTTTAACTTAGTTGTATGCATTCAAGTTTCCTACATGTCTTTTTGTGGCTTGATAGCGCATTTCTTTTTAGCACTGAATAGTATTCTATTGTATGGATGTACCGCAGTTTATCCATCCACCTATCGCGGGACATCTTGGTTGTTTCCAAGTATTGATGATTATGCATAAAGTTGCTATAAACATTCATGTGCGTTTTTTGAGTGGACATACATCTTTAACTCATTTGGGTAAATACCAAGGAGTGCAATTGCTGGGTCATATGATAAGACTATGTTTAGTTTTGTAAGAAACTGCCAAACTGCCAGAGTGCTTATAAATGGCTGTACCATTTTGTTTTCTCTCTAGCAACAAATAAGAGTTTCTGTTGCTCCACATCCACAACTAGCATTTGATGTTCTGAGTTTGGGGCATTGTTGCTATTGTAATAGGTGTGTAGTGTAACTTGTTTTAATTTGCAGTTCCCTAATGACATAAGATATTGGGCATTTTTTCATAGGTATATTTTCCATCTGTATATCTTCTCTCGTGAGGTGTCTGTTCATATCTTTTGCCCATTTTCTTGATTGCTTGTTTTCTCACTGAGTTTTAAGAATTTTTAGTATATTTTGGATACCAGTCCTTTACCAGATATGTCTTTTACAAATATTTTCTCCTAGTCTGACTTGTCTTTTCATTCTCTCATGTTGGCTTTTTAATTCCTCTGATTTATAACTCCGCCTTGCCTTTTCACAGAGGATACTCAGAAAAGCATTAATCTTTTATAGTTCCTCGTGTCAATCATAATAAATGAATACCTTAATGAAGGAGAGTATAAAGAGGACTATCTAATATTTAGTCAACAAATATTTATACCTACTATATAAGCTAACACTAGGATTTAGCATACAACAAGGAAAAAGATACTTTAGGAGCATGCTCTCTGCTGGGGAATACAGACACCTAAATGAGACATTTATATTAATACCCTTTTTTGGTCATATAGATGTTTTAGATTTTTAGTCAAATGATTTTATGATTTTTTAGATTTTTATAATATTAATACTTAGAAAAACCCATGTTTTCCATGTAGTATTTTTGGCCGGGTGGGCTAGCACTCTGGGAGGCAAAGGCGGGTGGATCTCTCAAGGTCAGGAGTTCGAGACCATGTGCTATTTTTGTGGGTGTGAATGTAAATATTCTTTTTTTAAATAACAGCTTTATTGAGATATGTCACATACCATACAATTTATGCTCTTTAAAATGTACAATTCAGGCCGGGCGCGGTAGCTCACGCCTGTAATCCTAGCACTCTGGGAGGCCGAGGCGGGCGGATCGTTCTGAGCTCAGGAGTTCGAGACCAGCCTGAGCAAGAGCGAGACCCTGTCTCTACCAAAAAATAGAAAGAAATTAATTGGACAGCTAAAAATATATAGAGAAAAAATTAGCCGGGCATGGTGGCACATGCCTGTAGTCCCAGCTACTCGGGAGGCTGAGACAGTAGGATTGCTTGAGCCCAGGAGTTTGAGGTTGCTGTGAGCTAGGCTGACGCCACGGCACTCGCCCCAGGCAAGGGAGTGAGACTCTGTCTCAAAAAAAAAATAAAAAATAAAAAAAATAAAAAAATAAAATGTACAATTCAGTGGTTTTTAGTATATTCACAGGGTTGTATTACCATCACTATAGTCTGTTTTAGAACATTTTTATCACCCCAAAAAGAAACCCCACGCACATTAACAGTCACTCCCAAACCCCTACAGCCTTAGGTGAAAACTAATCTACTCTCTGTCTCTATAGATTAGTCTATTCTGGGTATTTCATATACTTGGAATCATATAATATGTCATCTTTTTGTGACTGGCTTCTTTCACACTGCACATTGTTTTCAAGGTTCATTCATGTTATATAGCATGTATCAGTACTTAATTTCTTTTTATTGCTGAATAGTATGCCATTCTATGGATATATCATTTTTTGTTTATCCATTCATTGATGGACATTTAAGTTGTTTCCACTTTTTGGCTATTATGAATACTGCAGCTGTGAACATTCTTATACAAGATTTTATGTGGAAATATGTTTTTATTTATCTTAGGGATATACCTAGGAATGGGTCATGTGAAAACTCTGTGTTTAACCTTTTGAGGAACTGCCAGGCTGTTTTCCAGAAAGACTACATCATTTTGCGTTCCCACCAGCAGCATATAAGGGTTCCAGTTTTCCACATCCTCATCAACACTTACAGTCATCCTAGTGGATATAAAATAATATCTCATTGTGGTTTTGATTTGCATGTACCTGATGGCTAATGATGTTAAGCATCTTTTCATGTGCTTATTGGCCATTTGTATATCTTCTTTGCAGAAATGTCCATTCAGATCCTTTGCTTGCTTTTTATTTGGGTTATTTGTCTTTTTATTGTTAGATATAAGAGTTCTTTATATATTCTAGATGCAAGTTCCTTATTGGATAAATGATTTTCAAATATATTCTCCCATTCCATGGGATATCTTCACTTTCTTTATGATATCCTTTGAAGCACAAAAGGTGTTATTATAATTTTGATGAAGTGCAGTTTAACTATTTTTTCTTTTGTTGCTTGCACTTTTGGTTGTCATATCAAAGAAACCATTGCTTAACTCAAAGTCACAAATTTATATCCATGTTTTTTCTAACAGTTTTATAGTTTCAGTTCTTACATTTAAATCTTTCATCGTTTTTGAGTTAACTTTTATGTCACCATAATTTTTTTTAACTTTTTATCTTAAAATGATTTTAGACTTACAGATGAGTTGCCAAGGTAGTACTTGGCATTCCCATATATGCTTTGCCAAGCTTAATGTCTTACATAACCATAGTATAATTATCAAAACTAAGAAATTAACATTGATGAAATATTGTTAATTAAACTACAGACTTTATTTATATTTTCTTTTTCTGTTCCTGGATCCAATCCAGAGCACCACAGTGCTTTTAGTTGTCATGTCTCCTTAGTCTCCTTCAGTTTGTCTTTTCTTGTCTCTCATGACCTTTACACTTTTGATGTGTACTAGTCAGGTATTTTGTAGACTGTGCCTCAGTGTGAATTTGTCTGATGATTTCTCATGATTAGACTGAGGTTAAAGATTTGGGGAAGATCGGGTTAAAGATTTGCCTCATGTCTGTATTCACAGCACTTTGGGAAGCTAAGGCAGAAAGTTAGCTTGAGGTCAGGGGTTCGAGACCAGCTGGGGAAACATAGCAAGACCCCATTTCTATAAAAAAAATTTTTGGTTAAAAAAAGAATTAGGGAATCTGTACCACAGAGGTGAAAAACTATTCTCATCACATCATATCAGGGAGTCAATATGTCTTACTTTTGGTAATGTTAAACTTAATGACTTAGTTAAAGTGGTGTCTGCCGTATTACTGTAAAGTTAATATTTATTCTTTCCATACCCTACTTGTCAAAAGCTAGTCAATAAGTCCAGCCCACTCTCAAAGAGAGGAGGGTCAAAGAATTTGTGGCTATCTTACCATAATCTTTTATACTTTGAGTTGCTCTGTTAACACCTTCAATCAAATGGAATTCATTTTGACAAAAGGAGCAAGGTATGCTTTTTTCCAAATGGCTTTTCTAGCTATCTCTGCACCATTTAATGAGTAACTGTCTCTTCCTCCTGATTTGAAATGGCATCTTTATCATATACCAAATCCCTATGTGCATTCTATTTCTGAAGTCTTTATTCTGTTCCTTTTATTATTCTGTCACTCCTTCTATAACAGATTTCTAATTATTATAGCTTCAAATATAAGTTTTTATGTCTGCCAGGACTGGTTTTATAGGGGGATTCTCTGTTCTTTTTTTTATGATAGGAAGGATTATCAAGGAGAACAGAGGCAGAGAAGGGAGTCAGAAATTGAAGATGCAGGAGGAAGGCAGGAGAGCAGATGGAGGAATGTCCCTAAGAAGATGAGAGAGATAAGTCTTATCATCCAGGTAGAAGAATTAACCTTAGTGGAAAGAAAAGATGTCTCTTCTGTTATAAACTGAACGAATGAACACAGTATGGGTACAAATACAGATTACATTGGAGGTAGTTAACAAAGAATTGAGAGAGTTCCCATCTAATTACTTCTGTCTTTATGAGGTTTGATGTGAGGGTATCTGCGCTGGGTAAGAGAAAGAGGAGGTGGAGTCGAAGGTTTGAGGACAACAGAGAAGGTTTAATGTACATTTTTGCAGATGAATCTTTGCACACTTCTGTTTATTTCTATTTATTTCCATAAAATACTGTTTGCTGACTCAAAAATGTGTACATTTTTAAGCATCTCAGAAGATACTATATGGGTAAATCAACTTACTTAAAAAAGAAGCTTACCATAAAACCCAGTTTGCCCTTATACCCATTGACCCAACATAATTGTTAATACTCTCCCCCCATTACTCTCAACAGTGTCCAGTGTGGATGACTAGTCATATGATCATCTTATTATAGGTTAAGCCTAACATGAGCTAAATTGAATAAATTTATTTATTAGATAATTTTAAAATATTTAAGATTTGAAAACATTGCTTGATGAGGAAAAGCTAACTGAATTGTTCATGTAGGAAATAGTACAGTCTATTTCAGTTTATATCCCTCATCAAGTATAAATCATTCAATTTATATGTTTTTTCAGTCTACTCCTAGGGAAAACTGAATGAAAAAAAAGATAATGCTCATATTTTTTGTGCAGCTTATCAGTGCTTTCATGCCTTAAAAATTAAGAAAAATTATCTACCTCTATGTGCTACAAGATGGTCTTCAACTTCTCCTGTACCTCAAATTACTACTCACTATACTATTTATCCCCGGGATAAGGACAAACGATGGGAAGGTAAGTAATTTGTGTAAAACTTTTGAGACTTTTCTAGATACTTTGTATCATTTTGTGGAGGAGAATATTATATTATTGATGATAGTTTAAAAGCATTTAATAATATTTTATGGCTTTACAAATATATATTGCTATATTCATATACCACATACATTTCAGTCAATGACAGGCAGCATATATGACAGTGGTCCCATAGAGAGTAATGGAGCTGAAAAATTCCTATCACCTAGTGACATCTTCCAGAACATCATTTTCAGAATGTCATACTGCTATGCATTACTCACATGTTTGTGGTGATGCTGGTGTAAACAAACATGCTGCACTGACAATTGTATAAAAGTATAGCACATACAATTATATACGGTACATAATACTTGATAATAAACAACTATGTTGCCAGTTTACGTATTTACTATATTATACTTTTTATCATTATTTTAGAGTATACTCCTTCTACTTATTAAAAAAAAAGTTAACTGTAAAACAGCTCAGGCAAATCCTTCAGGAGGTATTCCAGAAGAAGGCATTGTTATAATAGATAACTGCTCCTTGTAAACCTTCCAATGAGACAAGATGTGGAGGTCGAAGGCGGTGATTATTGATGCTCCTGACCTTGTTTAGGCCTGGGCTAATGTGTATGTTCGTGTCTTAGTTTTTAACAAAAATGTTTAAAAAATTAAAAAAAAAAAATTTAAATAGAAAAAGTTTATAGGATAAGGATATAAAGAAAGAAAATATTTTTGTGCAGTTATACAATTTGTTTGTGTTTTAAGCCAAGTGTTATTACAAAAGATTCAAAAAGCCAAAAAAAGTAAAACATTTATAAAGTAAAAAAGTTTCAGTAACCTAAGGCTAATTTATTATTGAAGAAAAAACATTTTTTTCATAAATCTAGTGTAGCCTAAGTGTACAATGTTTATAAAATCTACAGTACTGTTCAGTAATGTCCTAGGCCTTCACATTCACTCACCACTCAACTTACTGACTCACCCAGAGCAAATTCCAGTCCTGCATGCTCTGTTCATGATTCCGTCCCTATATAGGTGTACCTTTTTAAAAAAAAAAAAAAAACTTTTATACTGTACTTTTACTGTACCTTTTCTATGTTCAGACATGTTAGATACACAAATACTTACTGTTATGTTACAGCTGCCTAGAGTATTCAGTACAGTAACATGGTATACAGGCTTATAGCCTAGAAGCAATAGGCTATACCATATAGCCTAAATATATGGTAGGCTGTACCATCTAGGTTTGTGTAAGTACACTCTATGATGTCCACAAAAGGGCAAAATCACCTAACAATGCATTTCTCAGAATGTATCCTTGTGATTGAACAAAGCGTGACTGTGTGTATTTGGATAAGCAGATATTTCCTAAATTTATAATAAGTCTCAAAGCCAAAAGTTGGTTTACGGAAGCTAAAATAAAATACACACTGGAACAGAACCTAAGAGAACATCAAGCTAATACAATATATTGCTGCTTAGTATAATTACTCTGTAAAACACAGGGGGAATTTCTATAAATAATTCTCTAAAGCAAAGCACAAGGGGAATTTCTATAAATAATTCTCTAAAGCATAGTGGATATTTTTAAACCAGCATGTGATTTACCATGTGATTATTGCATCATATTAATCCTAGAATTTTTATTTAACATTTTTTTTCCCCAGGAGTGAACATGGAAAGGTTTGCAGAAGAAGCAGATGTAGTAATCGTAGGTGCAGGCCCTGCAGGGCTCTCTGCAGCTGTTCGTCTAAAGCAGTTGGCTGCTAAACATGAAAAGGACATCCGTGTGTGTCTAGTGGAGAAAGCTGCTCAAATAGGAGCTCATACACTCTCAGGGGCTTGCCTTGATCCAAGTGCTTTTAAAGAACTCTTCCCAGACTGGAAGGAAAAGGGGGTATGAAAATTTGTATTTTATGTAAAGTCTAATCTTTATTGTTATCTCTATTTCCAAATTACTTGAAATAGGAAACCCTTTTCATGTAATTCTAAGGGAATATTTCTTTTTTTTTTTTTTTTTGAGGCAGAGTCTCACTCTTGCCTGCGACGAGTGCCGTGGCGTCAGCCTAGCTCACAGCAACCGCAAACTCCTGGGCTTGAGCAATCCTACTGTCTCAGCCTCCCGAGTAGCTGGGACTACAGGCATGTGCCACCATGCCCGGCTAGTTTTTTCTATATATATCTTTAGCTGTCCAATTAATTTCTTTCTATTTTTGGTAGAGACGGTGTCTCACTCTTGCTCAGGCTGGTCTCGAACTCCTGAGCTCAGGACGATCCACCTGCCTCGGCCTCCCAGAGTGCTAGGATTACAGGCGTGAGCCACCGCGCCTGGCCCTAAGGGAATATTTCTATTTTTTTAATTAAAAAGAACAAAGTAAAGATTGAAGCATATCAGGTAAAGATATAATTTAAAATAACTCATTTTTATATAATGTCTTCTATATGTATTTATATACTGGATTTATGAGAAGACATTATCTTGAGAAGACCTTTGAATATTTCTACCAAATGAAATACATCAGTTTTTATTTTGAGGGTTTTTTAAACTTGTTCTGCAGGTCTTTGTGTCATTGTTCTTAATATAAAATAAAATTTTCTGGGACAATGCACTATCTAAAGCCGAAGAGGACAATCTGATTTTCTAAAGAGATAAATTAATATTGCCTCCCGTAACCTAGGCAGAAAAGCCACAGATATGTTAAGCAGAGGACCAAGTGCTGGTTTTATTGCCCTCAAATAAAATTGTATTTTAAAACTTGGTCAAAATTTTATACTCAGTTTTTTTTTTTGCATAAGATGGGTTGTATTATCCCTGTCCTACATCCCAGGTTAGAATATTCAATGTCTGAATATACTTGATAGAGTTCAAAAAATTATATAAATATCATCTATTTTCTTTCCATATACAGTAAGTTGAATTCCAAAAATTTTATCTGTGCTCGTCTTTCTAAAATATCAAGCTCTGTCAAGGTAGAAATACTTTAATTGTGCCTAATTAAAGTTCTCTTTTCAATATTATATCTGAAGTAGATATCATTGAATTATTATTGACATAATGTCAATTGTTTTCAAAATGTTTTCATCTTCAAGCCCTTTATTGCTTTGGCACCTTTATATATATGTATATAGCTGGAAGGTCCAGTCTATTACATACATCTTAATTGTCTTTACCCAGAGGAAAAATAAAACTTCTCTTACTTTTCAACAAGCAGGAAGTTGATGTTCACGTTTCAAAGATATCTTCAAGGCCCCCGAGAAATTCCTAGGATGCAAAACTGGCCAGAGGCTTATTTAGATTTTTAAAAGATTCCCATGCATCTCAAAGAAACAGAGAAAGAATTTATAGTTACAAGTTTTCTAAAGGAAATGCTGAAAGAAAAGTGAGGAGGGAGTTCCCTTTCCTTTTGTCATCAGAATAAATTTAAAAGTTTTTTTATTTATATTTACTCTTACAAATATGAACTAAAAACTTTTCTTTTTCTTTCATTCTTTTGTTTCTAGGCTCCACTTAACACTCCTGTAACAGAAGACAGATTTGGAATTTTGACAGAGAAATACAGGATTCCTGTGCCAGTTCTTCCAGGTAAGGCCTCTGAATATTAATAGAACTGTAGAATTCTACAGCTGGAAGGAACTACATTTCATCTGGTGAAATCTTCTTTTACAGATGAGAAAACTTAGGCCCAGATATTTGAAGGACTTATCCAAACATACACAGCTAGCTGGTGGGAAAGCAGGACTAGAACCCAATTCTTTTGTCTTCCAGTCTAGAAGAATTGAGATAGCCTTGTAAGCCAACCAGGAATTTTTAATTTAGTGCTTTAATGTTGTTTCTAATGTAATAAATTAGAACTCTAGACCAAAATTGTAGAAAATTAGTTGAAATTATGACCATCAAGATAACATGTACACTTATGCAGAAATAGATGTTGATTAGAATTTTTTAATTATTTATGTTTTTTAGATGTTTTATCAATAAAAAGATTCCTAAATTAAGCATCTATGTGTAGGTCTTCCAATGAATAACCACGGCAATTACATTGTGCGCTTGGGACACTTAGTAAGCTGGATGGGAGAACAAGCAGAAGCGCTTGGTGTTGAAGTGTACCCTGGTTACGCGGCTGCTGAGGTTTGTATAGTTTTGTTTTGTTGTAAGTATTTATAGGAAACCTCTTTTCCTTTTGAAAATAAATGAAGAATTTTACAGAGGTAAAGAAATAAATATTTTTAAAAGCCGTATGATTTTAGAATTGTGAGATTAAAAGGAACCTTAAAAGGATCTAATCCAAAGAGTATGTGAATTCCTTATATTGTACCCCCATCAAGGGATTTTCCAATTTATGATCGAACACCATAAGGGATGAAAAATTGTGGACTGTTGGTAATCTCTTCCTTATAGTAGATAGAAATTACCTAGTATTTTATACTATACAGAACAAATCTTTGCCCTCTTCCAAGGACAACTTTCCAATTATGCCCTGCTCTCTCTTCTTCCCCATCTTTACTCTGGAGATTTTTGTCCCCAGTATAGGGGTTAAGAGAAAGCTTACTCACTGCCCTCTGAAAGTTTGCTAAAAATGAACTGGCAATAAACAGATTAATAGGAGAAAAGCATACAAATTTATGTAATGTGTGTAAGCACAGGGAAATCACTTGAGAATGATTGCCCGATAACCTAAAGAGGTCCAGATTCTTACATACCCTTCTTCATAGGGGAAGGGGTGATGGGGTGTTTAGCAATCTTGAGGGGTAGTACATGATTTTTAGGGGGAATGAATGGACTTGGGAGACATAAATTAACTTGTAAATGATTCTTTTTGAAATTTGAATGAGCCTAAGAGACAGACATGATCTTGTGAAAAAGTTTGTCCAGGTGTGGTTGCCTTCTTCAGTCTTTACTGCAATTGATAATGAGATTTCAGGGAGGGGATGGAACACAATTGTGTTTTGTTTGGCAGGCCCAGTCTTAAGGTAGATAAGGAAGTATTAGACAAAAGCCTCATCCTGTGCTCTGGAGGAGACGGTTGAGAGACAAGAGGGAAGGGAATGTCAGAGAGAGGCTGCTGCTTTAGTTCAGGATGTCAAAGCATTATATTTTATGGTGTCATTTTCTGAGCCCCAACAGCAGAAAGGTGTGATACCATTTCTTACCCATCATAATGGTCACGGCCAACACTCATATAATAAAAGACAGGTTAGCAAGAGAAAAGCATAACAAATTTAATAGTTTTACATGACATGGAATCCTTCATGAAGAACCCAAATGTTAGGTCTGGAGCCAAGAGGGAGACACACAAAGCCTCAGTTGTATCAAAATACTGTTTATTTGAGCATCTGGATGCAGGTGGGTGGAGGCCAAAAAGAATGTTCATGCAAAAAAAGGGAAGAGCCTTGGGTTTTATAGAGGGTTTTTCTGGGAGCAGTGAGCAACTGGGCCAGAACAGCTGCTGTAATAAATTCTTTTCCAAACAACCAGTTCCTGGGACCCCTGTGGGGAGGGATGAGGAATTTGCGTTCCCCTCTTGCATTCCATTCCTTTGTCTCCCTAGGGGTCTGGCAAAGGCAAAGGTGCCTAATACACCCCTAGGAAGGGGAGAGCAGTGGGTTTTATAGGAGGTTTGGGTGGAAGTTTGGGGAGGGTGAATTCTTTAAGTCTAACAGCAAAGACCCAGGGAAAATTGCCTATATTTATGCTTAGGCTCCGTAAGAATGGATAGCCATGTAGAAATGTGATTGAAGCAAGGGGTATGATCTAACAGTAATAGACTGAGAGGGGAAACCCAGCAAAGTCTGTCCAGATTCTTCTTGGCCTCTCTGTGTAGCATTTCTTCCTCCTGGGTATGGAGCAGGATACCTCTGGAATAAGAGTCATCAAGGGAAAAGGGAGAAGCAAGAGAGTAACCTTTCAAGGTTTTATGGCTGGCTTTGGTGGGGAAGAGTTCTAGTTTCTATGACCTGCCTCAGGCAAGATGAATTCTGGTGTCTATGACTTGGGGGAGAAAGAGGAGTGGGAGACAAGAGGACAGAAGGTCAGAAAGACCTTGCTTCTGAAAAAGCTGTACAGATCTATTGCTGTGCATGAAGGGAAAATTATAGAGTGATTACTGCACCACGCAATGGGGTAAGATGGTTATATACACTTCTTAGGGGAAGGGGAGATAGGGAAATGTGGGTGATTTTAGAGGGGTAGTAAATGATTTTTAGGGGAATTCAGTGGGCATGAAGAACATACCATAGCCTGGGACAAAGTCTCTTTGGCCTGTAGAGCACAGTGGTTTGTGACAAAAGTCTGTCCAGGTTTGTTACTAGACTTCAGTTTTTTTTCCTATGGTATGAGTTCAGTTAATGAAAACTCAGAGAAGGGACCAGAGGTAATTGTTTTCTTCTTTGGCAGGTCCATACTTTAGACAGATAAGGGAACTTCAGAGAACAACTTTGCCCTGTGCTTTGGGAAAGGCAGAGCATTAAGAGACAAAGGTGAGGGGGGAAGGTCAGAGAGATGTTGAGGCCTCTTTCATTCAGCATGTCAGAGCACCATATTTTGAAGTATTGGTTTCTGAGCCCCAGTATCAGCATGCCAAGGTGCCATACTTTGGGGTATCATGTTCTGAGCCCCAACCCTAGACTAAATATTCTCAATTCTTTGAGCCATGATGTTACATAACTTGAGTTCCTTCAATATTCTTGTTGGCTCACTTCTGAGTGCATTCTCTTTTTTAACACTTTGTAAAGTGGTACCCAGAATGAATCAACTACTTCAAGCCTAGTGTATAACAGGCTTATTATTATTATTATCTTCTTCTTTCTAGAAACTGTTCTTCCATTAGCACCCTCAGAGTAATCTTTTTTGGCTACCACATCACACTGTTGATTCTCATTGTATATTATTGGGGAAATTATTAAAAATAAAATCTCCTGCCAACCCAGAAAAATCCTTTCCACAATTCATAAAAAAGAATGAAACCATTTTATTATTGAATGAGCATTAAACCAAGACTGTGATACATGTCACAGACCAAGAAAGAAATCTTACCCTTTTAAACAGCCAGGCAGAGACAATCCATTACATACATGTTAATTGTCTTTACCCAAAGGAAAAATAAAACTTACTGTATTTTTTTGACAAGCAGGAAGTTACAACTTGGAGCCAAGCACCTAGCCCAAACTCCCACAGAGACAGGAAGACAGGAGGACATCCGCCTTGATGTTCATATTTCAAAGTGATGGCTCCAGAGCCCCCAAGAAAGACATTCCTGAAATGCAAAACTGGCAAGAGGTTTATTTAGCTTTTAAAAAGATTCCATATATCTCAGAAAGATAGGGATTTACAGTTTGCTAAAGGAAATGCTGAAAGGAATAGGGGGAAGTTCTCTTTTGTATTTGGCACTAGGGAAATTCAATTTTTTTTACATTTATTTTTACCTGTAGAGTATATAAGTCAAATAAAACACATAGATACCTGTATTATACTTGCTGCTATGAATTTCTGGTTTCCCAGCCCATACATTTGCATTTGGTTTGTTGGACCCAAGTGTGTGATTTTGCTTTTCTCCTTGTTGAACATTATTGATTGGAATCAGTGTCAAAGTCAAAAGGAGGTGGTTTGTAGAATCCAAGATTTTCACTTTTTGGTTACATACACAAACACTTACAGTCTCTTGTACCTCTCTTGTTTTCCTCAGTTCCGTAATGATGATCATCAATAGATTACTGATCTGTTTGCCAAGATTGTTGGCGGGGTACTCTGAGCCAGATTTTAGTTCTAGTCCATGGCTACGTTCCACTGTTGATTTCTTTTCAGGATATCAAGTAAAACCTTTATGTATATATTTTCCATATCCTTGGCTGCTAATCCTTGTTTTACCTCTCCACTCCTGTGTTTTCTTATAATATGTTGTGTGACTTCAGTGTAGATTCTGTACTTTTCTATCCAAAGATCATTTTCTTCCAGAGGAAACAGAAACCAAGGAAGAGTTACAGAGTATTGCTGTTTCTTATGCTCAGAATTATATTTGTGGCCTATTTTCCCCCTCCTTACTCCAGAAATAAAGTTTCTGGAGGGTCTTAGCTCATTCGAGACATAAGCTTTCCTGACAGTTTTTCTTTCCCTACCCACCTTCATGTTCTTCTTCTTTTATAGGCCTTGATTTCAGATTCTTTACACATGATTTGACATCTGAAGAGAGTTTCTTATTTAATCTTTCTGGTTTCTTTAGTAACCCTCTCTAGCAGCCTCCCCCTTGTCTTTGTTCATCAAGGTTGTGGCATTGTTTTCATTTCCAACTATTTTAGTTGTGTTCTTTTCACTCTGGAAGGGAGTACCTTAATAGCATGTCCTTTTTTTGCCTGAACATTTTAAAGCCTGTATTTCTATAATCTAGAGAACATGTTCACTTTCTAAGAAATCTAGATCTGTTTACTGTTTCTTTTCCAGGTTATTATGAATCCTAAAGTGATAATAAATGCTTTTTTTTTTTAAATCATTTTTAGGTCCTTTTTCATGATGATGGTAGTGTGAAAGGAATTGCCACTAATGATGTAGGGATACAAAAGGATGGTGCACCAAAGGTAAACCTTTTAATAGTTATGTGCTTAACAAACTGACAAATAGAAAGAAACAACTTAAACTCAATAATTTAGGTCTTGCTACAAACTATATATTAATTATGTGGATGTAAGATTATAATTATTAATATGGAATTTTTCTCTCGTTGAAAAATTTAGAAGCAGCTTTGAGCTAAACATGATTTAGGCAAATAGTTATGTTTAATTTTTTTTAAAGATAAAAACATGACACACAAATATAAAACAAACCCATCTCAAAGATTTTATTGTTTCCACGATTTTTATTACTTCATAATTTTCATTTCTATGGATAAGAATTATTGCATTACTATCAGTAGGTAAATAGTGATAGACTTTAACCTAATTTTAACATCTTTTGGTAGATGTAGAACTTGTTTATCGTCCTCTCATTCAAAATATAAGCCTGGATGGTTTTTAGAATTTGTATTTTTGAATCTGTGAAAGAAAAGCCGTTAGAATATGGAGCTCTCACTCTGTAAGTTTCCTTGGAAAAGACAAGGAAAAAATACCTTGCTTTCCTATGATAAGAACAAAACACAGATTAGCATCTCAATAAGTTAACTTGTCTATTCCTGTTTATTTGTTTATTATCTAACTCCCCATGTAGATTATAGGCTCCATGAAGATAGCCTGAAGGGTTACTCCAATGCCTGACATAGTGCCAGGTACATATGACCTCAGTAAATATTTGCTAACTGGCAGTTTATCCTTCTCTCTGCCACCCTTGAATAGAATTAGGAATCTAGTCCAGAGTCTCCTCTGGCAGATCTTCCTGTTTCTCATATTCGCTGCTTAAAAAGCAAGTGGTAAAGCGAGAAGGGGGCCAAGATGGCAGACTAGAAGCAGCCCTCATGTGCTGTTCTGTGGGAGAGGATTGAAAACTGCAAGTAGATGCTCACCTAAAGATAGACTCTTGGAGAAAGCATTGTAGATCACCAGAGAACCAACAGGAGACACTCAGAGTGAAGGAGACAGGGATGGCAAGGTCCCCTTGCCAAGATCAGAAGGTGCCTGGGGGAGACACCTACATGTGGGAAAGGGATAAAGGAGAGAGCCCCAGGACCCCACACTCCCCGCCCAGACACTGTGACTCAACCTGTGGGCCCCCCCCCCGCCCCCACCACCGCAAGCCTCCATGCTGATCATGGAACTGCTTGGAGACTATAGTGAAGTTGTATCAGAGAACAGGCTCAGCAGGGACCCACTGATCTCCGTTCCAGGGGTTGCTGCAGTTGACACCACTCTGAGCTCTTAGGTCTGAAGCTCCCAGTCTACACAGGGATTGGCTTTACTGCAGCTGCCCCGACATTGCCCCTCGCCAGGCAAGGGAGAGAGCAGGGAGAGCAGAGGCACTAACATGCCTCTGACTGGGAGGTGGGCACCCCCACACACGAGGGAACTCGAGTGGAACAAAAGGCATCCCACAGTCGCAGCCTGGGCAGGACCTGAATGGGGAGGGAGCCCCAGCCATCCAGTGGCCCAGCCCCCGCAGCCCTATACTCTGACCAGTGGAGCAAGCCCCTCAGCCCTAGCATTGCCACACTGAGGCCCATGCCCCTGCAAACCTGCACACCAACCGGCAGACCACACCCCTGTGGTAGTACATACCAGTGGGAAGAGCAAAGCTCCCAGGCCTGGTATGCCCCGTGGACCTGGGCTCTGTGTGGCAGGCCACGTCCCCCACTCTGGTATGCCAATGGGCAGGCCACATCCTGTAGTCCCGTATACCCTGCAGTGGGCTACGCCCCTGGACCTGTGCTCCAGTAGGTGGGCCACACTCCCCTCCCTACAAACCACACAGAGGGCCATTCCCCCACAGACCTGTAGGCCCCTTGGTTCTGTGCCCTGGCCAGCAAGCCATGCCCCTGTGGCCCCAAGCGCTGACCAGCAGAACAAACCCCCTGGCCCTGTGTGCTAACTAGAGGGCCATGCCCCACAAAACCATGCAACACCTGTGATCCAACTCTCCACCATGGACTCACTAGCCACAAAGTGCCCACCGCTGTATACCACCGTAACACCTAGTCTTGGATGGAGCGAACACTTGCAATCCTGACACCTGTGGCCACTGCCTAGATAGCCTCACCAAACAGCCAGTTCCACTACCACTGGGAGACTCAGGCAGAGCAATCTCCCACAATACCTGCCTCAGTGGAGAGGGACTCACTCAGTCCCTTGTCCAAGCTTCCAACGGTGGCCTAGGGACCAACCCACCACTCCACACAAACATCCCTAACACTGGCCCAGGTCCTGTGACCCATTCAGGCACTGGCCAAGGTCCTGTGGTGCATCCACAGGACCACAGGTCAAGGTCCTGTGACCCACTCAGGCACCCACCAAGGTTATGCCACCTGCCTCTGCGGAGAGGGACTTGCACAGCCCCCTCCCTGAGCTTCCAACAGTAGCCTCGGGACCAACCCACCAATCCGAATAAATATCCCCCAGTACCAGCATGGATTGTGACAACCACAGGGGATCGAGATGACACAGAAAGCCAGCTGTGTTACAGGCTCTCAGTGCATCCGCCCCTCTCCCGCTGGGTCAATCCTCCAGAGAAGGACACAAAAGTGTTATCTAGGGACCTCTTCTACTCAACAAAGTACGTGAGTTCCCAGCAAATGAGAACAGGTGTGTTGCAAACCTGTGAACCCTGAGCTGAGAGAAGAGGTTTCAGATGAGAAGAAAGCAGCAAAAAAAATTCTGGAAACACGAAAAAACAAACTAGTTCAACACCCCCAAAGGATCACAATAGGTCCACAGCAATGGACCCCAACCAAAAGGAAATTATCAAAATGTCAGAAATGGAATTCAGAATATGGATGGCAAACAAGATGAATAGAATTTGAAGAGAAAGTTGAAAACCGACACAAAAAGCCAAAACAATGTTTCAGGACATGAATGAAAAAAATGAAGCACTCACTAAAGAGACAACATAAGAAAGAATATGGAAAACTTATTGAAGGGACTTTTTGAGGAGAACTTCTCTGATATCACCAGAGATTCAGATATTCAAATACAAGATGATCATTGAACACTGCGAAGATTTATAGCAAATAGTACATATCCAGGACACATTGTCATCACCCTGGCCAAAGCCAAAATGAAGGAGAAAATTCTACAAGCATCAAGACAAAAGCAACAACTAACCTACAAAGGAAAATCCATCAGGCTAACAGCAGACTTCTCAGTGGGCACCTTATAAGTCAGAAGGGATTGGGGTCCCACTTTTAATCTTAAACAGAACAACTGCCAGCCAAGAATTCTGTAGCCTGCAAAACTAAGTTTCATAAATGATAGAGAAATACAGACTTTTCCAGACAAGCAAACGCTAAGGGAATTTGTTCCTACCAGATCTGCCCTACAGGAAATGCTCAAAAGTGCATTGTGCATGCAACAACACAATAGACACCCACCAGTGTAAAAAACCCCGAAAGTTATAGCTCACAGCTCTTATAAAACAGTAGCAAAACAGTGAAAACAAAATAATAAGGTATCATCTAACATGATGAACAGAACAGCATTCACATATCAATACTAACACTCAAACGGTCTGAATGTCCCACTTAAAAGACATAGACTGGCTGAACAGATGAAAAAACACAGCACAAGTACTTGCTGTCTCTAAAAAATACATCTAAACCACAAGGACTCACACAGACTCAAGGGATTGTAGCCATTCTCACATCAGATAAAATAGACCTCAAATCAGCAGTGGTAAAAAAAAGACAAAGATGGTCATTAGGTAATGGTAAAGGGAGGTATTCAAGAAGAAGACATAACAATCATATATGCACCTAACACAGGAGCTCCCAGTTTCATAAAGGAAATTCTTCTAGATCTTAGCAAAGAAATAACAGTAGCATCTTAATTGCTGGGGACTTCAACACCCCACTGACAGAAATGGACAGATTATCCAAGCAAAAAAATGTATAAGGAAACCCTGGACTTAAACAGGACTGTATAACAAATGGGCCTAACAGACATTTAAGAACATTCTACCCAAAAACTGAGCATGCATTTTTCTCATCAGCACATGAGACATTTTCCAAGATTGATCATATCATGGGCCACAAAACAAGTCTGAGCAAATTCAAAAAATCAAAATGATACCACATATCTTTTCAGACCACAGTGGAATAAAACTAGAAATCAATTCTAAGAGAAACACTTAGTTCTACCCAAAGTCATGGAAATTAAATAACCTGCTATTGAATGATCCTTGGATCAATGATGAAATTAAGATAGAAATCAAAAGATTTCTCCAACTAAATGATAAAGGGGACACAAGCTTTCAAAATCTGTGTAATACAGGAAAAGCAGTTCTAACAGGAAAATTCATAGCGTTAAATGCCTACATCAAAAAGACACAAAGGTCACAAATTAACAACCTAATGTCACATCTCAAGGAACTAGAAAAAGTGGAGCCAACCAAACCCAAAGCCAGCAGGAGAAAAGAAATAAAGCTCAGAGCAGAACTAAATGAAATGGGAAACAATAAAAACAATACAAAGGATCAATGAAACAGAAAGTTTATTCTTTGAAAAGATAAATAAAATTGATAAGCCACTAGCCGCATTAACCAGAAATAGAAGAGAAAGGACTCAGATAAGCTCAATAACAAATGAAAAAGGAGACTTTACAACTGGAACCACAGAAATACACAATACCATCTGAGAGTACTACAAAAACTTCTACACAAACTAGAAAACCTAGAGGAAATGGAAAAATTTCTGGGATCACACAACCTCCCATGCTTGAATCAGGAAGAAATAGAAGTCCGGAACAGACCAATAACAAGTAGCAAGATTGAAGCGGTAATAAAACATCTCCCAACAAAAACAAGCCCTGGACAAGATGGATTCACAGCTGAATTCTGCCAGACTTAACAAAGAAGAATTGGTACCTATCCTACTGAAACTATTCCATAACATCAAGGAGGGAATCCTCCCTAACTCATTGTATGAAGCCAGTATCACCCTGATACCAAAGCCAGGAAAGGACACAACAAAAAAAGAAAACTACAGATCAGTATCCCTTATGAACATAGATGGAAAAACCCTCAACAAAATAATAGCAAACCAAATTCAACAGCACATGAAAATGATAATTCACCATGATCAAGTGGGTTTCATCCCGGGAATACAAGGATGGTTTAACATATGTAAATCAATAAACATGATTCACCATGTAAACACAAACAAAAGCAAAGACCATATGATCATCTCAGTATATGCAGAAAAAGCATTGGATAAAATCCAGCCACCCTGTCATGATAAATACCCTCAAAAAACTAGGAACATACCTCAAAATTATAAAAGCCATATATGACAAACCCAGAGGCAACATCATCCTGAATGGGGACAAGTTGAATGCATTCCCCCTAAGAACTGGAACAAGACAATGCCCACTGTCACCACTTCTTTTTGGCATAGAATCAGAAGTCCTCGCCAGAGCATTCAGGCAATAGAAGGAAATAAATGGCGTCCAAATCAGGAAAGAGGAAGTGAAACTATCCCTGTTTGCTGATGATGTGATCTTGTATTTAGAAAACCTAAAAGACTCCTGGGATTGATAAATAATTTCAGCAAAGTCTCAGGTTACAAAATCAATGTACACAAATCAGTAGCATTTCTATATACTAACAAGAGTCAAGCCGAGGGTCAAAGAAAAGAATCAATACCATTCACAATAGCTACAAAGAAAATAAAATACCTAGAATTATACTTGGCCAAGGAGGTGAAAGATCTCTACAAGGAGAACTACATAATACTGATGAAAGAAATCACAGATAACACAAATAAATGGAAAAACATCCTTTGTTCATGTATTGGTAGAATCAACATCATTAAAATGTCCATATTGCCCAGTCATTTTCAGATTCAGTGCAATCCCCATCAAAATACCATTGTCATATTTCACAGATCTAGAAAAAACAGTCCTAAGCTTCATTTGGAACTAAAAAAGAGCCCAAATAGCCAAAGCAATTCTAAACAAAAAGAACAAATTTGGAGGCATCACATTACCTGACTTCAAATTATACCACCTGGCTATAGTAACCAAAACAGCATGGTACTGGTATAAAAGTAGAGACATAGACCAATGGAACAGAATAGAGAAACCAGAAATAAAACCATCTACCTACAACCAACTGATCTTCAACAAAGTAGACAGCAATATACACTGTGGAAAGGAAGCTCTATTCAATAAATGGTACTGGGAAGATTGGATAGCCACATGCAGAAGAATGAAACAAGACCCCTATCTCTTGCCATATATAAAAATTAATTCAAGATGGATACAAATCTTAAATGTAAGGCATAAAACTAAAAATTCTAGAAGAAAATGTAGGAAACATTCTTCTAGACATTGGCCTAGGCAAAGAATTTATGACTAAGACCCCAAAGGCAAATACAGCCACAAAAATAAATAAATAAATGGGATTTAAATTTAAAAAGCTTCTGCACAACAAAGGAAACAATTAACAGTGAGAATAGAAAACCTAAAGAATGGGAGAAATTATTCGTAAACAATACGCCCACTAAAGTTTGATGTCCAGAATCTACAAAGAACTCAGACAAATCAAAGAAAAAAACAAACTTCATCAAAAAGTAGTCAAAAGACATGAACAGAAGTTTTTAAAGGAAGATAGACAAATGGCCAACAAATATATGAAAAAATGCTCAACGTCACTAATCAAAAGGGAAATGCAAATGAAAACCACAATGAGATATCACCTTAGCCTTATCAGAATGGCCATTATTAGAAAGTCAAAAAAAAAAAAATAGATACTGGCATGGATCCAGAGTGAAAGGAATGCTTCTACAGTGTTGGTAGGGCTGCAAATTAGTACCATGGAAAACAGTATGGAAATTCCTCAAGGAAATAAATGTAGATCTACCATTCGATCCAGCAATTCCACTGCTAAGTGTCTACCCATAGGAAGTGAAGTCATTTTTATCAAAAAGACACTTGTACTGGAATGTTTATTGTAGCACAATTCACATTTGCAAAGATGTGGCATCAACCTAAGTGTCTGTCAATTTATGAGTGGATAAACTAAATGTGATATAGACACACACACACACACACACACACGGAGTACTACTAAGCCATAAAAAGGAATGAAATAATGTCGTTTGCAGCAATTTGGATGGAACTGGAGATGATTATCCTAAGTGAAGTATCTCAGGAACGGAAAACTAAACACCGTATGTTCTCCCTAATAAACAGGAGCTAAACAGTGAGTACACACGGGCACAAAGTGATATAAAGGACATGAGAAACCAAGAAAGGGGATGGGTGGGAGGGGGTGTGTGGGATAAAAAACTTACCTGGTGGGTACAGTGGATCACTGTTCTGGTGAGGGGCACACCAAAAGCCCTGACTTAAGCATTATACAAGGTATGCATGTAATAAAGACAATTGTACCTCACTATTTTGAAATAATAAGTGTCGTACCTTTGAAAAACAAAAGCAAAGCCTATTTCAGCCTCCTTCTCATGGTTTAATTGGCTACGTCAGAATCATGTGACATGTCAAGGTTTAACATATCCTACAGTAGGACTTAAGAAGCTGTTTTTTAACAAGCCCCTAGGGATTCTGATGCACCAATATCATGAGGATATACAGTTGTCTCTTGGCATATTCAGGAGATTGGTTCCAGGATCCCCTTGTATACTAAAATTCACACATACTCAAGTCTTAAAGTCAGCCCTGTGAAACCTGCATATTTGAACTTGGTCCTCTATATACATAGTTTCACATCCCGTGAATACTGTCTTTTCAATCCCTATTTGGATAAAAAAGAAAATACTTAATGTAGGCCAGGTGAGGTGGCTCATGCTTGTAATCCCAGCACTTTTGGTGGCTGAGCCAGGAGGATCACTTGAGGCCAGGAGTTCCAGATCAGCCTGAGCAGCATAGGGAGACCCCCATCTCTACAGAAAAATTTAAAAATTAGGTGGGCATAGTGGTGTGGGCCTGTAGTCCTAGCTGCCTGGGAGGCTGAGCCAGGAGAATCCCTTGAGCCCAAGAGTTTGAGGTTGCTGTGAGCTATGGATCACTCCACTGCATTCCACCCTGGGCAGCAAAGGGAGACCCTGTCTCTGACCAAAAAAAAAAAAAAAGAAAGAAAATCCTTGTATAAGTGGACTTGCACAGTTCAAACCTGTATTGTTCAAGGGTCAGCTGTATATGCAAGGGTGTTTATATTTTATAACATTGTTTATATTCGTACATAAACTGGAAACAGTGAATGGCTGTTATCCATCCAGTAGCAGAATAGGTGATTCATCTATCGTTTTCCACCTAGACTACTGCGTAGCTATTAAAGAGAAAGACGAGCTATACAGTGACTTGAAAAGATTTCCATGGGTATTATGAAAAAAGTAAGATAGAGGAAAGTTTCTATTATATGATTTTGTTTTGGTAAAATAAACCAGGACCCCCAAAAGTTTAAGTGTATCTGTAAGTATCTCAGTATATATGTGTGTATATATTTTTGCATAAAATTGTACGTACTGGGTTGTTAACCTGAATTACTATAATTAGAGGAAGAGGACAAGGACAAAATAAAAAAAAAAGTTACACTCAGTTATGTATAGGATATGTGTGTGTGCATTGTACATATATGCATATGTATGACACAAGCATTTCACAAGAAAAGTAGAAGTTACCAATAAACATGTAAAAGATGATCAAACTCTTCAGCAACCGAAGATATTAAGTTGATAATGAAATAACTCTTAGCAGTCAGACTAAAAATATTCACCCAAGCAATGCTTATGCTAGTAAACCACTGAAAAAAACTAAATGTCCAAATGTCGTGAATTGGTTAAAAAATTAGAGGAATCTATTCAAGCATGAAAAATGAAGGGACTATATTGCCTTTGGCAAATCACTTTATAATATTGTGTGAAAACAATTATAAAACAGTATGTAAGTGTAAACCCATTATTTGTATGAATGTATCTGTGTACATACATACATGCTAATAAATAAATAAATAAAATTGGGAAAAATGTATTTCATAAGAGACATTCCTAAAGATTTTGTGTTCTTTTATTCAATAAATTTATTGTGAACCTACCTTGTTCCAGATGTAAGTACAAAACGTATACAGCAAGAGAAGAAGAGAAAGACTTTCATTGTAGCTTTCTTTATACTAGAAAAACGATTTCAGTTTTATAGTGTATGTTCGACAATAGGGAACAAGTAAAATTAAAGTTGAAAAAGAAAGTAGCTAAAGAGTATGTTTAGTATGATCCTATATGTGTTAAAAGAATATAAGTAGGTTCTATATAGTTTTTTATTCATAGAAACTTTTTGGCATGATTTACAAAAAAGCTATTGTTTTTTCTTCAGATGACAGGACTGAAAAATTAGGAACAGTGGCGAAATGGCCTTTTTACCTTGTATTCATTTGTAGAGGTTTTTTTTTTTGTATAAGCATGCTTTATTTGCTTTTTTAATTCATTTTTTCATTTTTTTCCCCCTTAAGGACAGGGTCTCAATCTGTTGCCCGGGAATGAGCACAGTGACACCATCATAGCTCACAGCAACTTCAAACTCCTGGGCTCAAGTGATCCTCTTGTCTCAGCCTCTCAGAGTAGCTGGGACTACAGGCATGCGCTACCACACCTGGCTAATTTTTCTATTTTTTTGTAGAGACAGGGTCTCTCTATGTTGCTCAGGCTGGTCTCTAACTCATAGGCTTAAGTGATCCTCCCACCTCAGCCTCCCAAAGTGCTGGGATTATAGGTGTGAGCCACCATGCCCAGCCTGGTTTTTTAATTCTTACAAAGTTAACCATTCAATCAAGTACTTTTGAAGTAAAAAAGAAAATAAATATAACAAAGACATAAGATATACATAAAATTTAAATTAGATTCCACTTAAAATAGTACTCTTGTTTTTATATTATATATTTGAACTGTCTCTTCTATACCTGAATTGTAGTTCAATTTAAAGCTCACAATCTGAGCAGATTGTGAATACATTTTAAAGTGTCAAATGTTGCCATTTAATATGTTTTTGTTTTTTTAGACAACATTTGAGAGAGGACTAGAACTACATGCTAAAGTCACAATTTTTGCAGAGGGTTGCCATGGACATCTAGCCAAGCAATTATATAAGAAGTTTGATTTGAGGGCCAATTGTGAACCTCAAACCTATGGGATTGGACTGAAGGAGGTATCCTGGTTTGTTTTTGCAATTTTAATTTTGAAAGATGGAACTTAAATTCATTTGTATTATCATGTAGTTTATAATATTGATTTGATTTTATAGTTATAGTTTTTTCATTATCTTGACATGTTCATTATGACTAAAACTCTTTGGGATATTTTTCAAGGAGCTAGAAAATATTACTGATCAAATCCCATTATTGTTTAAATTATTTTTACATGTTTGAATTGTTTTACCAAATGTTGCTTAAAATGAGCCTTGAACTTGAAAATATTTGAACCTTGATTTTTTTTTTTTCATTGTAATGGCATCTGCCCTGATAGAATTATACCTGTTATCCGTATGCTGTTTGTAGGATGACCACATCCTACAAAGAATTGTTTTTTCAAAATTATAATGGAAAGATAATTTTGTTGATGAAATAAACACTCAGCCATAGTATTTTGACCTGCAACATAAAATTTAATTAAGTTACCCATTGTATATTTTTTCAATTTATTCATTCTCTAGTATATTTTCCCAAATCCTCTGCTTATTAGAGTGTAATATTTTTCATTATAACCCTTTTGTTTAAATTTTTTTTAAGTTTCATCTCAGAAAGGTTCAAATTCTCTGTATAACTAGATTCATTATATTGTAAATAAAGGCTTCTTTTGGTAGATTGCACATAATATTATCTGATTTTTAGATAATATTTCAGATAGTAATTGTTTAAAATTTTAAACTTACAAGTCGGAAAATAGGGTGAACAATTTGCTTCAATTTTGGGGGGCAAACTATTTTATTGAAGAATAGGAGGGTATATACTATTTTATTGAAGAATACATATGTATTATAAAGTAACAGATCTTAAGTGTATAGCTGAGTGAATTTTTACATGGTGAGCACCCCCATGTAGCTACCACCCAGAAGAAGACAGAACACTACAGTACCTCAGAAGTTTTCCTCTTTTCGGTGATATTTCCTGTAATTTCATGAAATTCTTAACAATTTGAGGATCTAATTAATGTCTTAAAGATTTCATAACTTTTCTGACCTGTTTCTTTGCTCCAAGTCATGTTGTAGTTTGATATAATTTTCTTTGATATGAAATAATTTTTTGTGTTTCTCATGTTAGTTTTTCACTTACAATTTTCATAAATAAGACATTAAACCTGGCAAGTTGTATGCATTGCGGTGACATAAAAACATTTAAAAACACTACAGGACTTGTTTTTGTTTTTGTTTTAGTTATGGATTATTGATGAAAAGAAGTGGAAACCCGGGAGAGTAGATCACACTGTTGGCTGGCCCCTGGACAGACATACTTATGGAGGCTCTTTCCTTTATCATTTAAATGAAGGTGAACCACTAGTAGCTCTTGGTCTTGTGGTAAGTTATACTCCCATTATGAAAAATTCTACTGTTGGAGTTATAGGATCATCAGTGTTATAAAATGAGGGTTTTGAATCTGGAGAATGTAAAATTTTTTTCATTTAAACCTTACTTTCTAATTTTATCAATATGTAAATTGCTTATGGCTGTTATAGTCATTAGTCTACTAAATATGCATAAGTCTAGTAATAGTAGCTACTATACTCCAGGCACCGTGCTAGATACTTTACTGAGATTTGTAAGTAAATTTCATAACAGTCCTATGAAATAGGTAACCTTATTTTTCCTTATTTTACTGATGAGAAGTAAGCTAAATGACTTTCCCGGATACATACATTAAATGACAGGCAGAAATGCCTGAACCTGTCTGATTTCAAAACCCATTTCCACTGTAGCATGCTGCCACTGAAAATGAAATCAGCACTGGGTTTGAACTTATAACTTTTTTAAACACAAGCAGTTTCCCCTTTTTGGCAGTAAATTACATCTTGAACACTACAAAGAATAGAAAAATAATGTAAGTTTCTGTACCTTGCAACTGGTGGCAGCTTTATAGTAGCTTAGTGTTATGATTAGACTATTATATGACACATTGTTAAACTTGTGCATTGTTGGTGTTTTTTGACCCCCCAGTCAAGTATTCAGTGCATCACCTTTGGGTAGTTATTCCAGTGACTTAATCTTATCAAAGGAAAAATGCGTGGTTATTAATTTCAGCACTTTGGTAATGCCTTGTAAAACATGACATTCTACATTTCTTGTCTTCTTTTTTTCTAAATGTGATTTACATCCTTTTTCTTCATTTTTGCCCCAGTAGTACTGTAGTATAGATTATTAATTTATTTCTAGAGTTGGTATTGATAAATGTATAATAAATCCTTACAAATCCTTTTGTAGAAACATAATCTGAAATACTTACCTACAGATATTTTTTAATTTGGACTTTGATCTTCATTTATCTTGATTTATTAATGTGATCTAAATTTTCAAAATTTTGCTGATTATAAACACATGGTATCCTTTTGTTTACTCTTTCTTTCCAAACAGACTTTATATATTTTTTTATTTAAATTTGCATTAGTGCATAATTGGTCCAAATACTTTGAGTACACAAAATTTAACATGTTTTCTGATAAACATTGCTCACATTTTATCTTGATATAATTCTTAATTAAAATGTCTGATTGTGTAACTATATCAAATTTAAATATAAAATTTTAAGGTTGGCCTAGACTATCAAAACCCATACCTGAGTCCATTCAGAGAGTTCCAGAGATGGAAACACCATCCCAGTATTCGGCCAACACTGGAAGGTGGAAAAAGGATTGCATATGGAGCCAGAGCTCTGAATGAAGGTGGCTTTCAGGTAACTCTTCCAACGTTTTTATCCCTGTTCTTAGTATAAATTCAGAATTGAAAATGTAATATAGCAAATTTAGGTGAGGAATAGAAAATTAGGTTGGGTGCAGTGGCTCACACCCCAGTGCTTTGGGAGGCCAAGGAGAGAGGATCACTCGAGCCCAGGAGTTTGAGACCAATCTGGATAACATAACGAGACCCCATCTCTACAAAAAATAATAATAATTTTTTAAAAATTGGCCAGGTGTGGTGGCTCATGCCCATAGTCCTAGCTACTCAAGAGGATGAGGCAGGGGGATTACTTGAGCCCAGAATTTTGGGGTTATAGTGAGCTATGATTGTGAAACTGTACTCTAGCCTACGTGACAGAGTGAGACCCTGTCTCTGAAAAAAAGAATAGAATATTATCTCATAGGAAGAAAATCTAAGGAATTTAAGCAAAGTATCTAGTGTTTATAAAAATATGTCACACAGAACTTAAATTACACCATTGATTTAATATATTGATCTCTAGAGATAAATTCATGGACTTTTTGTTTGTTGGTTGTTTTGTTTTCAGCTAGAAAACAAAAACTGTATGATCTAAGATATTTTCCTTTATTTCTTAACTACCAGGAAACTCAAAAGAAAATTTAATTTTCAGCAAATGTAATTAATTCATCCCAACTACCTAGTAACTTTATTACCTTTTAGGTGGCTTCTATTAAGCTTTACCTTAATTGTCCTACTCTAGTATATGTTCAAAATGAATCTTAGCAAATGTAGTTACTGTATTCAGTATGTACTAATTAAACAATGAAATAAGACCTAGATAGCTATGATGAAAGCTGATAGTGCCATTGTAGAAATAATATCAGACGGGTAGGATGATCTGAAAATCAGCTGTAAAACTTACACTAAATGATTTGGAGCAAGTTACTTAATTCTTCTGGCCCTAAGGGATCATCTGTAAAGTAAAGATGATCCTTTGTCTCTGTAGGAATCTAGGACTATTTTAGAAATTGAATTTTTATGAAAGTAACAAATACATAATAGAAAAATGATGAGGGGGGAGAAGCTGACAACCTTAAAAGCAAAGTTCTAAAGACTTTATTACTATAGCAATATTTCATAAAGTCAAGTAAAATCATAATCACTAGAATCTTAAAATAACATTGTCCCTAAATTCTGTTGTTATGGGATTACTTCTCGTGAGGTTGTTTTTGTTTCTAGAATAGTAATTCACTTGGTAGAATATATATTGAATTGCATGCCTTATAGCCTGTTAAACTTGTTTGAATAATGTCCACAATGCATACTATCAATCTAATTCTACTGTTTGTAATTTATAGTATAAAGATTTCAGTCTATTGAATAGTACATACAGATTTTTATTTAAAACATCTGCCTTATGTACTTCAACATCTAAGATAATTTGCAGATTGGAAGGAAGACGAACACACACACACACACACACACACACACACACACACACACACACACACACACACCCTTTTTATTTGAATTTTCTGATTTAATTAGTTGAAGGTTTAGAAACTTATTTCCAGGAAGTTTTTGAAGACCTTAGAGGTAATAACTTGGAACATTCAATTTTGTTTATTTTGAGCTAACAAGTATTATCTGACTTTTCTCTTTCTTTAGTCTATACCAAAATTCATCTTTCCTAGTGGATTTCTAATTACTTGTAACCATAGTTTAATGACTGTCCCAAAATACATTTCGCAGCATGGGTTTTCCTTGGTCCTTTGTTTCCTAACAAGATGTCCAGCTGCCTGTAACCTTTCCCACTCTGGGTAGGATCCTTCTAGAACTTAAAAACACACATTTTCCTTGGACTATAACAGTTTTATTCTTTGGATTGAAGCACCTGTTTTGGAAAAACTCGAACTAACAATCTGTATCCTTTTATTAAACTTTATACTCTTTTGGTTCTTGAGTCAAACTTACGTATCAATAAAGCCACAGCTTTGAGAAAATCATCGTCATTGTCCAAGTTCCTAACCATTATCTGTTTTCAACTAGTAGCATTCCAGAAAGCCCTTTCTCCCCATTGTCTGCCCTGTGATCCTGATTTAATGCTTTTTTATCTAGGTGGTTTGAATATTGAGTTTGGTCTGAGAACCAGAGTCTTAAATTCATTCCCCACATATCCTGTCAAAGGACCTGGTCCCTGATCCTTCTCTCTTACCAGCATTCCTTCTGCCTGGCCTCCTACCCCCAGTTTTGCTTCTCACCACCTTTCCCTAGCGGTTAGAACTCCATCACTGATGAGAGTACAGCCACAAGGTGCTCGCTGTGTCTCTTGCAGCTGATGGCAGTAGTTCTCCTGTTAGCCTCCACTCCGCTGAGTCCCTCTCATCATCAGCCAAACTTTTACCACCCCACCACCTTCTCAACAAAGATCCATGGCTTACTTTAGGAAGCCCTTAGAGAAGAAAAAGTACAAAATGAGAAAAGAAAAACTCTGCATTGACTCTTTTTCCTTTCCTTTTCAAACTGTATAGTGCAGTCTTTAGTTCAGTTGCTACATTGTGGCCTATATGTAGACTTTTGATGGCTAAACTGAAGCATATTGCCACCCTTTATTACATTTTTTTTATCAGAAATGAATACTGAAGTCCAGACAACTGTCTTAAAATTTATCTTGGAAATCCAACTTATTCTTAAGTTAATCAAAATAATATTGTTTGGGATGGTAGCTAGTTGTAGTGATGCCATGATTAGAACATAGGTTTCCAGCCCTGATAGCAAACTAAAATAAAAAGGATATGTAGTATCTTTTATAAGTAATTTATTATCCAGGATGCATGTAAAAGCAAATCACAATTTTTTAATGCCCTTTTAATTTTCAGGACCACTTAATTTTTTGTGGGGGGTTACAGTATGATATTTTGATACCTATAAACAATGTGTAATGATCAAGTCAGGGTAATTAGCCTATCCATAACTTCAAACACTTATCAGTTCTTTGTGTTGGTAACATTCAAAATCCTCTCTTCTAGCTGTTTGAAAAAAATACCATAAATTATTAAGTGTAGTCATCCTACAGTGCTACTATAGAACACTGGAACATATTCCTCCTATCTAGCTATAAGTTTGTATGTTAACCACCCTCTCCCTATCCTCCCACCTTTCCCAGCCTCTAGTAACCACTATTCTACTCTCTGTTTCTATGAAACCAACTTTTTTTAGCTTCTACATGTGAGTAAGCACATACAGTATTTATCTTTCTGTGCCTGACTTATTTGGCTTAACATAATGTCCTCCAGGTTCATCCATTTGCCAGACATAACAGAATTTCATTCTTTTCTATGGCTGAATGGTATTCCACTGTGTTTATGTACCATATTTTCTTTATCCATTCATCTGTTGCTAGACACTTAGGTTGATTCCATTATCTTGGTAGTTATGAACAGTGCTGCAGTAAACATGGGAGTGCAGATATCTCAACATACTGTTTTTCCTTCCTTCGAATATATACGCAGTAGTGGTATTGCTGGATTGTATGATAGTTCTATTTTTAATTTTTCGAGAAAGCTCCATACTGTTTTCTGTAATGGCTGTACTAATTTACATTCACACCAACAATGTATAAGAGTTCTCTTTCCTCCCTATCCTAGCCAGCATGTTATTTTTTGCCTTTTTGACAATAGCATTCTAACTAGGGTGAGATGATATCCCATTGTGGTTTTGATTTACATAATAGTTTAGGTAACAGTCATTCAAGTTTAGAGACTGTTTTTAACTATGATGTGGATATGCATAAATAAAAACATTTTATTCAAAATAAGTTGATGTTTCAATCTTAAATCTATCCCATGTAGGTCAGTCTGGGAGGGAAAAGGAAAAGCTCTAACAAAAAAAAAAAAAAAATCAGTAATGGTCCCAATCTTCACTTTTAGGGGAGAAAAAAGAAAACTGCTCTTGCTCTGTTTTTTCCTTTGCTGTATTCATTTTCATATATTTTTCAACCTTTCCCTATAGCTCTAGAAGACTTATTAAGAGGCTGTGATTTGAAGTATTCAGTTTTGCTTATTTAATTTGAGCTAATAAATGTATTCTGAATCTTTCTTTCCTTAGTCTATACCAAAACTCACCTTTCCTGGTGGTTTGCTAATTGGCTGTAGCCCTGGTTTCCTGAATGTTCCCAAGATCAAAGGTACCCACACAGCAATGAAAAGTGGAATTTTGGCAGCAGAATCTATTTTTAATCAACTAACTAGTGAAAATCTCCAATCAAAGACAATAGGTAAGAAATTCCTATTTAAGGTATAGGAAAGAAAATTGCCAGGTTATGTCTACTTCAATTGACATTGAAAGATATATATTGCATCTGTCACTTTATACAAAGTATTAAGATGCATGCTATAGAAAATGAACTACATGACCTACTCCTAATAGTTACAGTCAGAGATTTTTACAACAATGTTCTGTTTTATTCACATGAAAAGTAGAAAAGTACCAGTGTCCCACCTACCTGGAAACTTTCAAATTTCATAGTACTGCATTTACATTGCATACATGTAATATACACAAGATACCTCATAAGTGCTGAAGTGTCTTTAGGCTGAAAATAGAACAGCTTCGTAGAAGGCAGAATCAGCCACCTGTTCCTTATCAAGCTTCACGAGCTCAGGCATATGACCCTTCTGCTGTGGTGGAGAGGAACAGCCAGCACTTATTCCTCAATAAATCTTTAATCTAAAAAGACCCTCTAGTGCGATTCTCAATTTTTCTCAAAGTCAAAGCCAGAGTTTCCCCACCCCTCTCTGACTTTGTCTCTTTATTCACCATTGCAGCCTCCCTGGCTTCTTTACAGTCCCTGGAACATGCCAAGCGTGCTCTCATGGTCTTTGCTCGTGGCCGGCTCCCTCACTCCCTTTCCTTTGTTTAAATATCACTCTCTCATGGTATCTTGACCATGCTAGCTTACTTGCAGCACACAGAGCACATCCAATCCCTACAACACTGTCTCTTCTAGCACATTTTCCACCTTTGGCACACTATGTAATTTACTTATTTATCTACTTTGTCTCATGCCACTTGGATGAAAACTCCAAGAGAGTAGGGACTTTGTTCACTATGAATCCAAAACGTCTGGCAACTCAATAGATATTTAATAAATTAACCTTATTAGAATCCCAGGTAACAAATGTTCCACTAGTTAAAGTATGCAGCCTGGTTATGCCTTCAAATATCTTTGTAGGAGTGGAGGCCTAGTGTATCGGAGTGGGAGATAAAGTAGAACATAGAAACGACAAGAGGAGCCAGATGTGGTGGCAACCACCTGTAGTCCCAGCTACTTGGGAGGCTGAGGTGGCAGGATCACTTGATCCCAGGAGTTTGAGCTGAGAGCTATGATTGCACTACTGCACTGCAGCCTGGACAACAGAGTGAGACCCTGTCTCTTTAAAAAAAAAAAAAAAAAAGGCAAGAGAGTACTTTAGAGAGAACAGAATAGCAAACATAGAGTGCAAAGGTTGGGTAGTAGAACTTTTTCCTAATTTTATTGTCAAGTATCATTCCTTGTTGGACCACCAGCCATACTTTAGCTGTATCATATACACATAGTACCACACATAGACAGTACTGGAGCCAGTTTATCACGAAACACAAGATGAGGATTAAAGCCTGAATGAAGGAAAATGCAGTAGAGCCAGAACAGGAAACAATAACTGGAAAGAGTATGGTCAATGTGTTGTTCCTGAAAGACTGTGGCAATAAGAATCAACTTGTCCCCTTAAATATTAAATGTATGCACCAAGTTTTAGGTATTTGTAGTTTTAAGTTACTGTATTTTCCTGGGGCTACCATAACAAAGTGCCATAAACTGAGTGGCTTAAAACAACAGAAATTTATTCTCTCCAAGTTCTACAAGCTAGAAGTCCAAAACCAAGGTGTTGGCAGGACCATAGTCTCTCTGAAGTCCCTATAGATGAATCCTTTCTTGCCTCTCCCAGCTTCTGATAGCCCTAGGCATTCCTTGGCTTAGGCAATATAACTGTAATATCTTCCTCGATCTTCACCTGGCCATCTTCTGTGTGTCTGTCAACGACACCAGTCATATTGGATTAGGGACCCACTTTACTCCAGTAGACTTCATCTTAACTAATTATTAATGTATCTGCAACCATACTATTATAAGGTTGCAGTCTGAGGTATTGGAGGTTAGAATGACTTCAAAATATACTTTTGCTGGGATACATTTCAACCCGTTATAGGCAGTAGTTTTAGTGATAAATTGTAAAATTTTTCACTCTTATAGGTAGCATGAACTTTTTATCTTAAGGTTCTTTTTCAGTTTCACTGAAATTTGAAACTAATTTCCAATGCACCAATATAAGAAATCAAATGCCTACTGCCTGTTAGCAAACAATATCCATCAAATGGTTGTCTTTTGGAAGATGCCAACATTTGTACATGAAAGATTCTTCAGTGTGGTCTTACATAACCATTTGTTTTTAAAAATATACTTATGATTCACCCATCAGATAATTTAGTAGCAAAATACGTTGACAATAGAGCATTTTATGTGTACCTTTAGGAAAGTTCAAATTAACATTTTATGTTTTTGATAAAAGGACTCCATGTAACAGAGTATGAGGACAATTTGAAGAAATCATGGGTATGGAAAGAGCTATATGCTGTTAGAAATATAAGACCATCCTGCCACGGAATACTGGGTATGTATGGAGGCATGATTTACACTGGAATATTTTACTGGATACTTAGAGGAATGGAGCCATGGACTCTCAAACATAAAGGTAATTCAAACATATTTCAGAATATGAATGTTATGATCATTAAAGATTCATAAGTAGGCCGGGCACAGTGGCTTACGCCTGTAATCCTAGCACTCTGGGAGGCTGAGGCGGGTGGATCGTTTGAGCTCAGGAGTTCAAGACCAGCCCGAACAAGAGCTAAACCCCGTCTCTACTAAAAATAGAAATTAGCTGGACAACTAAAAGTATATAGAAAAAATTAGCTGGGCATGGTGGCGCATGCTTGTAGTCCCAGCTACTTGGGAGGCTGAGGCAGGAGGATCGCTTGAGCCCCAGTAGTTTGAGGTTGCTGTGAGCTAGGCTGACTCCACGGCACTCTAGCCTGGGCAACAGAGTGAGACTGTGTCTCAAAAAAAAAAAGATTTCGTAAGTGGGATCCATTAATTAGTGGAGAAAGTGATCTTTTAATGTTTCAAACTTAAATTTAAACATTAAGTACAGAAATTATAAATTCAATGTCTTTAAGAGAACAGTGCCTTGTTATTTTAAGAGGGCTAAAGTCATATTTCTTTGGTACAATAATATTTTCAAGTTTTTATAAGAATGTGCTTAAGAAAATACTTCAGAATTCTATTTTATTAAATCTTTCCCTCAAAATTGTTTAAGGTTCTGACTCTGATCAGCTCAAGCCAGCCAAGGACTGCACACCTATTGAGTATCCAAAACCTGATGGACAGATCAGTTTTGACCTCTTGTCATCTGTGGCTCTGAGTGGTACTAATCATGAACATGACCAGCCAGCACATTTAACCTTAAGGGACGACAGTATACCTGTAAATAGAAATCTATCAATATACGATGGGCCCGAACAGCGATTCTGTCCTGCAGGTCAGTAATATTTTCCATGGATTCCTAAATATTAATATAAATATTTGCTTTAAACATTTTAGAAACGTGATTTCATTAAGAAATAATTTATCTCCTCCCATTGCTTGGAAATTATAAATGACTCTACATCTAGCTCCCTATAGGAAACTCTAATCAGCAATGTTAAAATACAGAATTTTTATTAAGCCTAGTTCAGATGACATTTCTCCAAAAAAAGCCTTTCCTGGTCCTACCCTCAGACTAAGATAAGGGTTATGGAACACAAAGGAGTAACTCTCTTTGCACATACATGTGACTTTTTAAAGTCATTTCTGTCATGGCAGCACATCATATATGTGTGTGTGGGTGCATGTGCTAAAATAGGTTATGGATGCATTCAGTCCAAGGAAATGGTTCCAAACTTTAAATTCACCATGAATACTATTATCTTTCAGTGTTGAGTTTTCAACTGAAATTACAGTAGTAGGTAACAGGTCTCAAATGTTATGGTAGAACAAATGGTGTTCAGATATGTGAAAATTAGTACATTCTTGAAAGACTAGAATGTATACAAGTAAGCTCTTCAAGGGCAAGGACCTTCACTGTCTTTTTTAAAAATAATCATTTTTTTCCATCATCGTGGGTTTTAAAATTCGCTGGGGGTAAGGATTGCATCTAATGTTTTTTCAACTATAGCATGTATACAGTAGTCTCCCTTTACTTGCAGTCAACCGTGGTCTGAAAATGTTAAGGGGAAAATTCCAGAAATAAACAATTCACAACTTTTAAATCATATGCCATTCTGAGTAGCATAATGGCTTGCACCATCCTGCCCCATCCCACCCTGGATTTGAATCATCCCTTTGTCCGAGTATCTATGCTATATAGATGCTACCTGCCCATTAAGTCACTTAGTAGCCACCTCGGTTATCAGATCAACTGTGGTGGTATCACAGTGCCTTATGTTCAAGTAAACCTTATTTTACTTAATAATGGCCCCAAAACACAAGAACAATGATGCCAGCAATTCAGATATACCAAAGAGAAGCCATAAAGTACTTCCTTTAAGCAAAAAGGTGAAAATTCTTGATTTAAGGAAAGGAAAAAAAATCCTGCACTGTGGTTGCTAAGGACAAATCTTCTATCTGGGAAGTAGTGAAAGAGGAAAAAAAATTCATGATGGTTTTGCTGTCATACCTCAAACTGCAAAAGTTACAGCCAGTTTGTGATAAGTGCTTGCTTAAGACGGACAAGGCATCACATCTGTGGGTGGAAGACATGAGTAGAAACATGTTCCAGCTGATAGCATTGATACTACCCAAGGTTTCAAGCATCCTTGGGGGGGTTGGAACACGTCCCCTGTGGGTAACGAGGATTACCGTATATAAGACTCAAAGACTGAGTGTTGAGTACCCTTGTTAGTGAGACTAACTCAGCCAAATACTACTGTACCTTTATTATGGACATGTAATTTATACTAACAGCAACAGTACATGTCAATGTCTTCGTAATATTCTCTACGGGTAAACTCAGAAAATAACCTTCAAGGTTTCTGTAGCCACTGTTTCTAGGACTTTAATTTCTCCTTTTGAATTTAAAAATTTTAAGTTAGGGACTTCAATATTATTTATTTTTACTTTACAGGAGTTTATGAATTTGTACCTTTGGAACAAGGTGATGGATTTCGGTTACAGATAAATGCTCAGAACTGTGTGCATTGTAAAACGTGTGATATTAAAGATCCAAGTCAGAATATTAACTGGGTGGTACCCGAAGGTGGAGGAGGACCTGCTTACAATGGAATGTAAACTGAAACTAATTTCATTTGCAGGCATGTTTGATAGTCAGTGCCTTAATAAAGTATGGCAAGCTAACATTAAAATGTTTAGAGGTTAACAAGTATCAACATATCATACAGCATATTATTGATCAGAATGTTCACAAAATAATTAGAAATAAAAATTTTATACTGTTTCTAAAATTGTCCCATAAAAATTATGAATATGTCTCCTAAATAAAACTTTAAGAATGATATAGCATCTACTTATCTCTTCATTTCTTCAGAAATTCAGGACCAACAGCAAAATGCACTGTTGGACTTTATTACACACTTGATTTGCCAAATTTAAGCCGTAAGTGTAAAAATGAACATATACTCTAGACCAGAGGTCAGTATCCAGCTCACCACATATTACTAATAAAGTTTTATTGAAACACAGCCATACCCATTGTTTATGGTGAAATTTGAGTTACAACTGCAGAGTTGAGTAGTTGTGACAGACTACATGGTCCACACAGCCTAAAAATTTTTACTATCTGGACCTTTGCAGAAAAGGTCTGCCCACCCCTGAACAAGTATATACATATTATATACAAGTGTAAAACACCAGCACAAACCATAGATGCATCAAAGAATTGAGGGAAACAATACAAATATATAAACTTTTAAGCTTTCATCTATTTATTCAACAAGTGTCTTCAGGAGTTTAAAAACAGACTAGACGCCATTATTCTTTGTAAATAATGCACATAACCATTTTTTAAAAAACCAACTTCAATGTATTGAAACACTTTAATTGACAGCAAACCCCCATCAGTGCTTCTAAACTGTAAACAATGGGGAACTGAGGTGTCAAAGGAAACACATTAGGGATCATATATTATAGACAAAATCCCTTACATTTTCTTATTGCCTTTATACAATCAACACATAGTATTTAAGCAAAACTGAATCCTTATTAAGCAAACATTTTTGCATATACTGCCTTCTCTTTATCTTTCTGTGCCTTTATCTTCTGTTTGACTTTCAGCAACTCTGCCTGGATAGCTGAAAAATATGCAATACGAGTTATTTCTCAAAACATCCAAAAAATAAGATAACCAACAAACTTTTAATGATAGTTAACTCCCCCTTGATAAAACTTTTCTCCTCCATAAAGAAACTGAGCCCCAATAACAGAAAATTCTATTCTAAGAATATGAACACAAAAATCATAAAGTACAGGCCGGGCACGGTGGCTCACGCCTGTAATCCTAGCGCTCTGGGAGGCCAAGGCGGGCGGATCGTTCTGAGCTCAGGAGTTCGAGACCAGCCTGAGCAAGAGCGAGACCCCGTCTCTACCAAAAATAGAAAGAAATTAATTGGACAGCTAAAAATATACAGAAAAAATTAGCCGGGCATGGTGGCGCATGCCTGTAGTCCCAGCTACTCGGGAGGCTGAGACAGTAGGATTGCTTGAGCCCAGGAGTTTGCGGTTGCTGTGAGCTAGGCTGATGCCACGGCACTCGCCCCAGGCGAGAGAGTGAGACTCTGTCTCAAAAAAAAAAAAAAAAAATCATAAAGTACAATTTTAGAAAACTGTTAACTGAGGGAACTCAATTATGGCTCTGCCTTCTCCTTCTTCATTAGAGAGATCAGTAACTGCCTCCCTTGTTTCATTTTACCAATAAGAAACCAAACTTTTTTGTTTTTTTGAGATAGGGTCTCACTCTGTCACCCAGGGTAGAGTGCAGTGGCATGATCGTAGCTCACAGCAACCTCAAACTCCTGAGCTCAAGCGATCCTCCTGCCTCACCTCCCAAGTAGCTGGGGCTACAGGTGTGTGCCACCATGCCCGGCTAATTTTTTCTATTTTTTGTACAACAGTCTCGCTCTTGCTCAGGCTGGTCTCGAACTCCTGGTCTCAAGCAATCCTCCCACCTCAGTCTCCCAAAGTGCTAGGATTAAAGGCAAAGATATTTTTTAATATCTAGGTCTAGTGTGACTTCATATTTGGTTACCTGAAAAACAAGTTTATTTTTGTTAGTTTCCTAAAACATATAACCAGTAGCTAGAATACTAAGTTATGACCACATGCAGCTCAATGAATGGTCCCAAATGTTATATTTAGCATGAATACTGTTATCTTTTAGTGCCGAGCTTTCTTTTTTTTTTTTTTTCTAAGCCATGAAATGAAGTTTATTGAGAAAGGACAAAACAGGTTTATAGAGCAAGAGCAAGACACATTCACCACAGAATGGTGAACAGACCTGTGTCTTAACAAAAGGGCCTAGTGTTGAGCTTTCAACCAGAATTACCGTAATAGGAACTGGATCTCAAATGATATGGTAAACACAAACAGTATTCAGATATGTGAAAAACTAGTACATTCTTGAGAGTGCCCAGAACGTAAGCTCTTTGAAGGCAGGGACCTTGACTGTCTTGTCCATTGCTGTATGATCAATGCCAGGGAGATATTTACTTGTTCAGCAGATATTACAGAATATCTGTTAATATCTTTGAACCACTGTCTCCTTTCCTTAGCAAAGGAAACAATGGTTCATAAGGATAAATTTTTAGACAACAAAATGAACTTTCACTACAAAAACTGCCAACTTACCTTTATCTTCTGGTGCTATCTCCTGAGCTTTCTTAAGATCGGCCTTTAATTGAAAAAACGTTAAGAAAATTAGGTGTATGATTTATAAGGCAGTTGTCTATATTAAAAAATTAAACATTTAGAACAAAATTTACCAATGCTTGATCATATTCTTTTAATCCTTGCCATCCTTGAGCTCTGCGGTACAGAGCTTTGGTATTTGATGGGTCTATTTCAAGGGCCTACAAAAAAATTATAAAATTAATATTATATATAAGAATTAAATGTACATGCCAAATCTCAATTTATTGCCTGTCAACTCCAAATCTACACTACACTGCTCTGTGAAAATGGAGCTGGAACCTCTAAATAGCTCTCTTCTGCCAGCAGCCACTATGTTTTGTCAGTAGAGGGCACTAAACAGACATCAAGGAGAAAGATGTTTCTCTTCCAGTGCTCCTCTCAGCACTGTGCTTTCTATCTCGTAATTGGACCCTAATATATTTATACGAGAAAACCATTTTGAATAAATAATAAAAGTTTACATACACTCTTTTACTTGAAATCTAGGGGTTTTGTTAGGAATATGAATAACTTTTAAAAGACTTTATGTTTCAGGTCTCTCCCCTGAAACAAACATTTTAAAAATAATAATTTTGTTTATGTAACATCTTTTAAAGGCCCATATTCTGATTTTTACTGAAGTGGGTATATTATCTGCCTCACAAAAGTCAAAAAGATCCAGAGTGAAGACCAATCTTTTCTTTTGGTAAGTTTTTTCCTGTTATATGCTCCCTTCTAAATATATTCTTACGGCTTATTCCACCTACCCTACCAAATTAGGATCTCATGTTAGTTCTACTTGCTCTGAGCATAGCTGATATAGGTACATAGCTTAACATGCAAAATACATAAAATGTTTAGTTTAGAAAATTTTTCAAACACACTATAAAATTCGGAAAAGCGTCACAACTGCTCTATTTGAGGAAGGTAATGCCACCTTTCCACCAGGTAAGTTAGCATACCTGGATGGCCCTCATAAATACAGAACACCTTTCCGCTTGTTCCAATAGGACCCATTCTCCCTATGTAAGTCCTAATGACCCTAAATTGAAATTGACCCCCTGCTATCCCAAATCTATTAAGCTTCTCGAGAGCATAGACCTGGTCTTTTAATTAAAATAACTAGTCATGCCGGGCACGGTGGCTCACGCCTGTAATCCTAGCACTCTGGGAGGCCGAGGCGGGCGGATCGTCCTGAGCTCAGGAGTTCGAGACCAGCCTGAGCAAGAGTGAGACCCCCGTCTCTACCAAAAATAGAAAGAAATTAATTGGACAGCTAAAAATATATAGAAAAAATTAGCCGGGCATGGTGGCACATGCCTGTAGTCCCAGCTACTCGGGAGGCTGAGACAGTAGGATTGCTTGAGCCCAAGAGTTTGAGGTTGCTGTGAGCTAGGCTGACGCCACGGCACTCGCCCCAGGCGAGAGAGTGAGACTCTGTCTCAAAAAAAAAACAAAAAAAACAAAAACTAGTCACTATTAGGTGCTTAAAATGTGCCTACCATTGTCCTAAATGCCTCACATTATTTTAATAATCTTTTATAACCACTCCATGAGGTGTAGGTATTATTTCTATTTAACAGATAAAGAAATTAAGACTGTAAAATTAGGAATTAACCCAAGACCACAAAGCTAGTGAGTGGCAGAGACTTAATTAAAAAAAAAAAACAACAACAAAAAAACTATCTTTGACTCTACAACCCACATTCTTAATCATTCCTGGTTTCGTCTTCCAATGCCTAGCGTATAATAGGTGGTCTTAAATGAATAAATGAGTTGATATATATGATTTGGGGGGAAAAAAGGAAAGTATCTTCATAGATATGCGATACAGTTTTAAAAGCAATATGAATAAACTGAAAGAACTCAAGGTCCAAAATATTTAGAGACAAGGTGTGTTTAGATTATGTTTTGTTTTTTTTTATTGAGACAGAGTCTCACTCTTTTGCCTGGGCTAGAGTGCCGTGGCATCAGCCTAGCTCACAGCAACCGCAAACTCCTGGGCAATTCTTCTGCCTCAGCCTCCCGAGTGGCTGGGACTACAGGCATGCGCCACCATGCCCAGCTAATTTTTTCTATATATTTTTAGTTGTCCAGCCAATTTCTTTCTATTTTTAGTAGAGATGGGGTCTCGCTCTTGCTCAGGCTGGTTTCGAACTCCTGAGCTCAAACAATCCGCCCGCCTCGGCCTCCCAGAGAGTGCTAGGATTATAGGCGTGAGCCACTGCGCCCAGCCTAGATTATGTTTTATCAAGCTTCATTAGGTCCTATATAATAAGATACATTAACATATATAAAAATTGCTTTTATTCAAGTTGACAAGTCATAATCCAACTCCTTCAAAAGATTCAAGATCAAACAGACTTACCTCCAAACAACTGTCAATTGCTCCCTGCCAATTTGACATCTTCAGTTTACAAGCACCAATATTCAGTACACAGCTTAAAGCTACAGGTTGCAGCTTAGATCTATCTGCTTTCTCAATAACAGCCTTTGAACCATCCACATATCTGGAGAACCATTAAAAGCAGTATGTAATGCCACATAAATAAGATTTACTCTTCTCCAACTGTCAAAAAGTGTTATGTCATTTCTGATATAAAAATCTCATCAAATGCTATTAATACTCTTAATGATCATAATCTTTTTATTATTTTTCTTTAAGTGATTTTTTTATTTGCTTCAACTTTTTCCCCAAAGTATTTAAAGAGACCAATTTAAGAACAATTCCCAAATCTGATTATGCACTAGTAACACTTTTCTGTTTTTAAAACTCAGGTCCCCATTATGTACTTTCCAATGTAATTATGTTTGGAACCAGGATTCCCATAATGGGTGAAGGAAATTAAATGGGGAAAGCTTAAGAAGAATCCTTTAGTGTTGATTTTAAATTGTCCATTGAAAAGGGCCCAGAAACAGCACACCTGGCTCACAGTCGTTTCCTTTCTCTGAAAGAAATCAAAGCTCCTTAGAAAAAATGCTGATACCAGATGTGAAAGCAAGGTAAGTATAAGATGAGCATAGAACACCTTGTGTAAGAAAGCAAGCAAGTGTTCACAAACTAGTAAGAAACGGGGGTTTCCACTGAATAAATTTGGAACACTATGGGTATCAAGAAGAATGATGGTAATAGTACATTAACGAATAGAATTGAAAAATATCCCTGGGTCTATAATGACACTAAAAAATGGGGGGAGGGTGGCTCTTGCAAAGAGAAGAATGTCAGCTAATAAATGTAGAATGATAAAATAAAATCACAGTTCTGCAACCATCAGTGTAGTAATTCAGGCAAGGATCTTCAATGATCCCCCATCTCTACAATGCTAAAACCATTGCATGAAAGTTTATTAGGATCTGGATACTAACACACTCAATCTCACAGTACCACCTCCCAAACTTACTATTTATAAAGGGGAAAAAGGTACTTTTATAACATATACTTCTGGCTGACACCGCTCTAACCAAGTGCCCAAACTTAAAACAGGCCAAACTGATATGTGTCTTCAGGATATGATATCATAGAAAATATATAACATCACCTGCCAAAATCCTCTGGCCAAAATATTTCTCAAACTAATCTTAAGGAAACAATCAAACACATATGGATGGTAGTCTATGAAACAACTGACTTGGATTCCACAAAAAATACAAATGAATAAAAAATCAGGGCAGGTAGGGACCATTAACAATTAGAAGTAACTAAGAGACATTACATTCAAATATTATACAATGCAGGATCTTAATTTGGACACGGGATTAAAAAAAAAAAATGAAACAATTGGGGAAATTTGTATATGGATAACAGATTATTATGTAGCAATATTATTTGGGGGGTATTTTAATGGTATTGCAGTTATGTAGAATGTCCTTGTGTCTTGGGAGATATATGCTGAAATATTTAGGGGTAAAGTATCATGGTTATCTGCAACTTCCTTTCAAAATTATTCTGCAAAAACAAAAGTAGCAAAAGCTAAAAACTGGTGAATACAGGTAAAGGTATATGAGAAATTATGTACTATTCTTTCAACTTTTCTGTATTTTGAAATTTTTCAAAATAAGCTGGGGGCAACAAAAGAAATGCAACTATTTCAACACACCTGGTTATTCAGGAAGTAATGAGCCAAAAATATAATGAGCAATTCTTGAATTTCAGTTTATAATAAAATTTACAAGTTCTTGAAAGTAACTTACTAAAAATATTTTTATTACCTTAAAACTTTTGTATATTTTTTAGTGGCCATCTCCCAGTTCTGGGACTTGAAAAAATTATTTCCAATGTTTTTTAAGTCTTCTGTTATTAATAAAATTTTATCTACCTGTATAAAAAATACAAATGTTGGATTTTAGTAAGTAATGTGGTTTAATGCTAGGTCTATCATGACAGATTGACACAAAACCTCAAACTTTTAGTACTAAGTATCTTTATTAAAGTAATTAAAGTTTGACTAATCTGAAAGTACTCACATCTGTTAAATCAATATCCGCATCCTCAGGGAAATCTGGATGACTGTCGCCAGAACCATCTTTTGGGACTATTCCCCAATCATCCCCTTCCTTCAATTCTCCACATTCTGCAATAATGCACAACTGTAAAAAATAATCCTAAATTGTTGAAGTGCATTACCATATTAGTGAGAGATTAAAAATATATCTAGGTTTAAAAGCTGTATGGCTGGAACTCATGTGCAAAACTGTCCAATTCAGATTTACATTAGGAAGCTATCTGCTACAATTACAACAATGCCCTTTATAGACATTCCAACTGATGTATCACTATTTATATAAATATTTTATTGCTATTCAGGAGTTCAGTGAACACTAAGTTGGCAATTTTATCATTTTCTGTGTAATTGTCTGTAGGTGCGGCATGAGCTCTCAGTTTACTACTATTCCCTTCATACACTGAGTGACAGCCTACCTCCTACATGTAATTGAGTTTCCAATTCCCACTCACAACCCTGTCACTTACGTTGGATAGTATTACAGTCATTTTGATTCACAGACATTTAAAATACAAGGATCTTAAGAGATAATCTAGTCTTAGTCCTTAAGCAATTTAGATTACTGAAGAATGAAGAAACAGGCCCAGAAAAGTAACAAGATCAAGGCCAAACCTCCATTAATGGCACAACCCAGACAAGATTTTAGGTTTACTGTCCTCTTTCTTCCATGTACCAGTATACATACAGACTCAAGAATTTTGCAGGTCTAAGAAAACTTAAGCAATCTAGCAAAGATCACCAACACAGAAGTTGAAATAAGAATAGAAATCGCCTTCTTTAAAACTACCCTAAGTCATCTTTCCCACTGTAGAAAACAGTTAAAAAGTGGCAGATCTAGGCTTCCATATCAAAAGCCATTCTAACGTTTTTCCAATTTTTCCAGACCGTAATCACCCAATCCCTTTCCTTAAATTTCTTTAAGATAGCAACTAAGATAATAAATGTATTTCACTGTAACTTTTTACTTACTTTGGCAGGTTTTTCACCTTTCACTTCTACATTTTCCAGTATCCTTGCCACACCTATTCCTTTAATTACTTGGCCAAACACCACATGTTTCCCATCCAAATGAGGAGTTGGAACTGTTGTGATAAAAAACTGAGAACCATTTGTATCTTGGCCTGCATTTGCCATGCTCAATAAACCCTCTCGATCATGCTGTAGAAATAAAATCATTAAAAAAAAATCAAGGTTAGAGGTATTAGTCTGAACTGTTCTTTTACTGACCATTCACATAAAACTGGTACGGACAGACCTATCCAGATCAAACTTTGCTTTTTTTACTTTTAAGATTTTTAAATTACATTTTATTTTGTATAAATCAACAACCTTTGGCCAGGTGTAATGGTTCACACCTGTAATCCCAGCACTTAGGGAGGCTGAGGTGGGAGGATTGCTTGAGGCCAAGAGTTGAAGACCAACCTGGGCTGTTGTAAGACCCCCATCTCTACAAAAAATAAGAAAAATTAGCCAGGTGTGGTGGCATGTGCATGTAGTCCCAGCTACTTGGGAGGCTGAGGCAGGAGGACTGCTGAGCCCAGGAGTTTAAAGATGCAGTGAATTATGATCCTGCCACTGCACTCCAGCCTGGGTAACAGATCAAGACCCTGTCTCTTAAAAAAAAAAAAAATTGCAGCCTTTAATTCACAAAACATGGGGTACTTAATCACTTTTTAAACTTTAAGAAAAGCTCATGAAACCAAATAACATAACAGAAATAGTGGAGGGGGGAAGTTTCTAAATTGGCCATCTTGAGAAGATGCTTATAATTCGTCTTTAAGATGCAGCATTAAGGAAATCTAGTAATATACTTTGCCCTCTTTATGACGGATGTTCTTTTCTCTGAGAAGACCTGAACAGTCTTCCCACATTCATAAATGAGTCCAACATTATGAGTCTTCCTTTACATCTCAATAAACTGAGAATAGTAATCCGATACTGAATTTATTTACTTATTTATTTTTTGAGACAGGGTCTCACTCTGTTGCCCGGGCTAGAGGGCAGTGTTGTCATCATAGCTCGCTGCAACCTCAAACTCCTGGCCTCAAGCGATCCTCGGGGCTCAGACTCCTCAAAGTGCCAGGATTACAGGCATGAGCCACCGCACTTGGCCTTGGGATGCTGAATACAGACAAGACATTCAGTTAGGTATTTCCCTAATCTCAAAAGAATCCAAATCTTACGGCTTTCATCTCAGGTGAATCACCTCTTCAGAGAGTGCTCAAAATGCTGCATACATCTTGAAACCAAATTCTACCCTGGCATCACCTTTTTCAAAGTTTCTGTAAAACTCAATTTCTTCAACTTTTCACTTTATCTCTTAGGGCTTTCTAAATGTATTCTTTGTTGGTGCATGCATTATACCACTCCCGATACATGTCATGTCTCAAGTCGTTCTACCTAAAATATCTTTTACTCTTTCAATCTAAATCAAATTCACCTTTCAAACCCACCAAGTTTATAGAAGGCAAGAACTCTGTGTCCTTTCTTTAAACCGTCCCCTCCCCCGCTTTCTTTTTATCAATGTAATTGTCATGTAATCTTAGTTTCAACCTTCTGGTAGTTTCCTTTGTTTACCGCAATATTAACTAGGATATTAACTTTATTTCCTAAGACTCCCATTGCCTTTGTCTTTCCTCACCCACACCCCTTCTTCAATCCTGCATCTATATTTTAGTTTCTGCCTAACCAAACTTTAACCACCCTGAAAGTCCCAGTTTGCACAGCCGAAGTACCCATTCCTCCTCAATGTGTTCCCTAATAATTTGGACCACACAATTCACACCTCTCTCCTATAGCATATAAAGCTATGTACTATCAATGTTATACAAGCAAGGATATTCAATCAATTTAGCACTTATTTGCATTCTATTATTCAGTTGTCCCATGTGTTTTAATCTTATCTCTTAGTAGGATTATAAATTCCTGGTCATCATTACCTTTCAATTTTATAAACCCTTGGATACCAGTGACAGTACTGAGCATACAGCTGCAGTCAATAAATACTGTTTAAAAGACTAATGTCATTTCATTTTCAAATCATCCTATTACCATGCTTAGATTCCTCACTTTCAAAAAGATCGCTTTACTTTTGTACTTACACGTTCATCCTCATAACCTGATGATGCAATATATTCCAATTACATCTTGGAACAATAAAGATAAGAAGGCACAGGCACCACTAATTTCCATTAGGAGCCTGGACATTAACCATATCTGCTAGCTGCAAATCCCCTAACACCCAGGATATTAGTGATAGTTTTGTCAACTCTTCAAATTCAAATAAAGCACACAAGTTACTATTCTTCTGATAATGAGAATATTTTTCCTGGAAACGATTTTGCCATATGGTGGCTGCACTTACAAACTCATCGGCTTAAAAAAAAAAAAAAAACAAAAAAAACCAACCTGGATCACACTGAAATAACTCTGATATTCATTACCGGGTGAAAACCTGCCATACTAAAGACCCATATTTACAAATATAACCTTTTACAAGAAAAAGAAATCTATGCACAGATGAGACTTTTTTTTTTTGGTGTCTTAATCCAACACATATTTCAGACATAAAACAATCTTTTTATCAGCAATAACATGCATTTTCTCTACTTCACCTTATAATAGAAATTTTCATCTTCAAATTTTTCGCCATAAATACTTTCTCCACCTGTTCCATTCTGATTTGAGAAGTCTCCACCTTGAATCATAAATTTCTTAATAACTACAAACAAGGAAAATGGCTATTAGTGACTGAGACACGGATGACTTCAGCAATATTAACTGACGAGTATGTAATAATTAAGACAACTTTCTAAAGCATGACTCTAGTCATGTCACACTCCTTTCTCCACCCATCCCCACAAAACTCCACACTCTAAAGGCTTTTCACAATCTGAGTCCAACTTACTTTTACTGCCTGATCTCCCACTAACATTCAAAAAATTAGTTCAAATGGTACCTCCCCTATAAAACTGTCACGAACATCCCAAAGTTGTGTCTCCTAATTTTTCTCCCACAGTATCCTGACTCTTATACATCATAACAATCTGTCTCTTCCGGCAAACAATGAATTCCTCTTAGGTACATCAACGGTCCTGTTTTTCATCCTTGTAACTATGTGCATGGCTGGGCACATATGAGTTACTCAATTATTCCCTGTAGATTTGTTATACCCTAACAGAAATACTTCAAATATTACCACTTTGTGTCAAGGTTTACCAAGACCTCTCCCACTTTCCGAGATCCCTAGGGCTCATGGATATAGCATTGGTTGTATCACAGTAGCAAGGATACACAGCCAGATGAAAAGAAGACAAGACATAGGCAGAGTCTGGAGGAATCCACATGCAGGCCTCCTTATGCTCTCTCCCTCCCATGAAGGGTCATAGAACACACACTTCCCCCAGCAACGAAAACGCAGCACACATGTACAATGTTTCTGCCCAGAAGAGGCAACAAGAGACTCAGCACCCAAGGTATTTACTGGGCACTCTCTGTCATGCGGGCAGGCACTCTCTTCCTAGCATGTACCAAAATTCCAAACTCCCCCCCAAAAAAGCAGATGTTCAGCATAAATCACATGTTTGGACAAACAGTCTAGGCATAGTAAATCACCCTTATGATTTAGGAAATGGTTCAAATGCCAAGTTCCCAGACTCCAGCCAAGTGTTACCCTTGGAGACAGACCTTTCTAAGGAGAGCAGTCTCAGCTTGGCTATGTTACGTATTTTCTACATATACTTTATTAGTATATTCTGATATTTTATTAAACATGACGGTAACTCAATAGCTTATTTAAAAATCAATGTTAATTTTTTAATAATCAAGTTTTTTTAAAAAGTACTCATATGATTATAGTTTAACTTAGTCTATTTATTAAACAAATATTCACTGAGTGCCTACTCAACAACTATACTAGATTCTTAAGACAAAACAGTAAGGACAAAGAGTTCCTGAACTCATAGAAACTACAGTCTATTTGGAGGAACCATCAATTACTAAACGAAGGTTTGATTACAAAGTGTGGTAAGTAGTATAAAATGTCACATTTTAATCACATATCACCAATGTGTCCAAGACACTGAATCTTCAAATCCTCAGCCTTCCTAAGTAACCATGCCCAAGAAGTAGGAATAACTTTTTCGTTACGAGGCAAACTAAGATCAGCAATCATGGCCATACCCTTCCTTTTTCAATCAAATCATCTTGGAGTGAAGGGGTTAGAGGACTAGCAAAGCTAGGGTAGTCCATTTCTTACCTCCCCATAAGCAATTCCATCTCTCACAGCCTAGCCTGTATGAAACTAAAGCTACTGCACCGGATGTCAAAGGGTCCTCTTGGAAACTAACAGTACTTTTCAACCTTCACCCTCTACTTAGTGTTTTCTTCCCTAACTCCTAACGAATAGGACTTACTTATCTATATGATGAATAATCAGATTCAGAAAACTTATACATACTTCGATGGAAAGGGCATCCTTTGAAATGGAGAGGTTTCCCAGTTGTGGGTCCAATGCCTTTTTCTCCTGTACATAGGGCACGAAAATTTTCTGCAGTTTTGGGTACAATATCTGCAAACAATTCTAAGACAATTCGACCAACTAAAAGAAAAGAAAATGAAATTTTGTCAGTATGCAAAACAACCAACCAAACAGGCAAATGATAAAGGCAGTTGTATAATTATGGCAAAAGAAGGGTCATGAATTACCAAATCCCCTTTTATTATCTTTTTTTTTTTTCTTTTTTGCAACTTCAAAAACACAATATGTTGTTATTAAGTATAGTCAACATGTTGTACAAGAATCTTGAACTTATTCCTGCTTTCTAACTGAAATTTATGAACCCTCTGACCAACACTTCCCCAGCCCCTGGTACCCTCATTCTACTCTCTACTTCAAGGTCAACTTCTTTAGAATCCACATATAAGTGAAATCATGTGGCATTTGTCTTTCTGGGCCTGGCTTATTTCAATTAACATAATGTTCCCCATATCTACCCATGTTGTCAAAAATGACAGGATTTTATTCTTTTTTTTAAGGGTGACTACTATTCTTGTGAGTATATAACACATTTTCTTTATCCATTCATCTGCTGACGGACGTTTATCTTGATTCCATTACCTTAGCTATCATAAGTAATACTGCAATGAACACTGGAGTGCAGATATCTCTTCCACACTCCTACTTCATTTCCTTTAGATATATATACTTAGTAGTGGGATGACCTTATTGTCCTTTTTCTAATATTCAGATTTAATCTACCTACAGTTTACAGTCATGTATCTAGATTTGAAACATCATACAAAGTATCATAACCAATTACAGTAGCCAGCAGATTAGCACCATAGAAGGGACACCAGGAAGTACAACGGTTTCAAACCCTGAGTAATTTCTTCAAGAGGTATTCAGACTCTCCAATCACGAAGTAACCAACAAGAGAAAATTAAATATCCTTTAAAGTGGTCAGGTTAGCCAAGTTTTATGTATATTTGTAGCCTTTGTGCTCTACGAAGTTTCCTAATGCAGCCTCCAAAGCAAAAGCTGAGAAAGTTTCTCCTCTAGAAAGCTCCTAAGACAGGTGAAAATAAACCTACCACTAGCTCCATAACAAACAGAATGGACAAGTACATGTGTGTGCTCTGTACGTGCATTCAAACACACTGCCTGGCCAGTAATTCTAACATGTTCCAGAACAAGACCGCTTCAATTACAAAGCAACATGTTCCCTAACTCACCGGGGCGTAGGAACTTCTGAGCTGCTATGTAACCTAGGCAACCACATGGCTAAGTTGAGCTCATTTTCCCGCTGCCAAAACAGAGAAAATGTTCGCCTATCTGACTGGACCTCCAAGTTAAAAATCAGTAACAAGGAAAAGGCAATAAGCAAACAAGTCGCTTTAATTTATAATAACATGGCAGGTGCTGATATATGTATTCTGTGCGCCAAAACATACGGCGTGCCTGGAGCCTAGCAGACGCATATTCCAGGAGCCTTCTGAACTGGCCCACTGCAAACATAAAACAATCCTATTTCATGCTAACTTAGTGGTGCAAAGGTGGCGGGGAAGTGGAACCAGATCAGGAGAGACAACCCTAAAGGCCGCCACAATTCCCGAACCAGACATTTCTAGAAACTTCTACACGACCCATGGCATTGGGACAAGGGCGATGGCTCGACCTACCCCTGGATGCCCGGGCTTGTTCCAGCGGACCAGACTAGGAAACCATCCCCGCCCCGCTCCACGACAGTGAGCAACCCCCGGCCCGAACAGCGCGCTTCCCACCCCTCCTGGAGTCCCCGAATCCCCGGAACCTCGGGTCCTTTCTGCGAGCGTCACTCTCCTCACCTCGCTCCTCTCCGATGTCCACGTCAAAGAAGACTCGGGGGTTACTCGTGTTGGAGGGCTTAGTTTGGGGTGACGGGTGCGACATTTCGACTTGCAGACGCGTTTGGAAGCAAGATTCGAACACCTCGTGGCGGCACCGCAGCTCAAACTCCAGAGCGCCTGTCTCCGGGGGAGGCTGGAAGACGCGGTGAATAGCCACTTCCGGCGCGAGGCCCGGAAGCCGCAGGCTGACTTCCGACACCGCCTCCCCGCGGCGTTTCAACGCGCTTGAGTGGCGCGCATGCGGTACTTCTCCGGTTCTGCCTGTCTTCTCATTCGCTGGAGTTCCCAGTTCTTTTTATTCTTTTCGCTTGCCTTTCGTCGTCTTTCCTACCGTTGTAGTGTAGAGAGCTTTCGAGTCAACTCCATTCCAGTCTTAGCTCTGCCACTGACTGGCGTGTGACTTCTCTGAATTTGCTCTTCCGGAAAATGGAAGTAAAAGTGCTTACCTGGGAAGATCGTTTCGAAGATTAAAGACGTAAATCACTCAGCGCAGTGCCTGATACAAACTGGCAGTTCTTAAATCAATAGGAGCCTTATTATTGTCATATTGTTATAATTTTATCTTCACGTTACAATATAAGTAATAGACTAAAGGCTCCAAAGAGCTGAAGCAGAGAGTCCTGAAGAGGGCACAGTTTTGATTCCTAATAAAACTGTTTTATTATAGTCCACTTTTCCCTTGTGGGAATTTGTGTGAAATATTTTACCTATATATATTTTTTACCCAGATACATGAGGAGAACATAGTCTCACTTCTTGATAAAGCCCAGTTTTGGAGAAAAGTGGAAAACTTCCTAGCGTAGATGCATTGACCTCTAATTCTGCTGGAGCCCAGAGATTTGGATTCGGCCTGAGGCTTACCTTAGCAATAAGGCTTAAGGTATCTTTAGATGTTTACCGGTTTTTTTCCTAATGAGAAAGTAAAGAGACATGGTAGTCGAATGCAGCACTCATAGAGTATATCTTAAAAGCCGGGGGTTTTGTGACAATGGCAGCAGCCAGAGTGGCCTTTGGAAGGAAAGACCAATGCTAATTTTCCCCCATCAGAATTGCCACCATCTATCCACATGAAGGCTCATGTCCTAATTGCTGCCTGGTCTTAGGATATGTAAAAATTAGAATGGTCATAGTTAAAGAACAATTGGTTCCAACTCTCAACTCGAAGTGGCCTATGATATTATACACTGGACTAAGCATTTAAAGTTGATCTTTAAAAAAAAAAATGCAATGGGCTCAAGTTCTGACTATGATATATACTAGGAGTATGACCAAAGAACAATCATTTAATTTCTTTGAACCTGCTTCCTTTTCAGTAAAGTGGAAAAGAACAGGGTATGAGAATGGAAAGAGTTGATGTGTATGCATTTGCATTGTAAACTCTAAAGTATTCGTATGCACAGACTCTTCTTTAAAAAATCGCTATGAAAATGAAATGCTATGATGTCTGGGTTTGTTTTAAAATAATCTGGGGTCAGGCGAGTGGGTAGGGTTATGGATGAAACAAAATTGGCCAGGCAGATGATTGGTGCATGGGGGTTTATTATACTACTCTCCTTATTTTTGCATATTTAAATTTTTTCATAATAAAATATTTTACGAGGTAAAAAAGAAATTACTTGCCCAGTTTTTACTAGGTACTCTTTATAAAACTAACTTGTAAAGTCATTTTTAATTAAAATACTAACATCTTTTTACAATCAAAAAAACAAATATTAGGACAAATCAGCAAGGACATTATATTGATTAAATATTTCTGTGTAATCACAAAGTTCCATCATTAACAAATACATACATACATACATAGGCATGCCCAGATAGATACTTCATATGTATGACAAAATGTATTGATCTCTTACTATACGTCAGAGTGCCGATGATACGATGATGAAAAAAACACAGTCCTTATCCTTAACTACACAAATTTTATGGTCTAACAGGAGAGAAAGACTATTGTATAAACCTCTACAATGCAGTGTGTTGAGTGCTTTAATAGGGAAAATACAATTACATTCAGTACATAGCAGGGGCCTTTTTTGAGATCAGAAATAGTGGTAAAGTCAGTCACAGGAGTGTATGTAGCAAGTAAGAGGGGTAAGGAGGGAAGAGGTGAAGAGCATGTTCAAAAGAGAGGGAACTACACAGAAGGTGAAAATGTGCAACGAAACCATGTTACTTCATGAGAAGCCAGTTTTTCAGACAGTGCTTTGACTTCAGGTGACTCTGGACCACTGGTTTCAAGCTTGAATCAGAAGTCATACTTTGGTTTGTATTTCTGTCCAGCTTCTCTTCAAATTGAGTTTCGAGGATGAGAAACACTTTTATAACTCAGCCCGTTTTATCCCTGAAGTAGAAAGGAAAACAAACAATGAGAAGAAAGAACTCAAAAGACATCCCTATAGCAAGTCCCTAACTTATTTTTCCTTAGCACTTATCTCTTTTAGTATACTAATTGTTTACTATTTATTTCTTTTGTCCTCTCCCATTAAAATTAAGCTCCACGATGACAAGAATTTTTTATATTGCTTTTTCATTACTCTGCCCTCAGCCCTTCTAACAGTACCCAGTGCAAAGTATAACCCCAGGACAAGCCCAAACTGGGCACACTCTGTTGATAACAAAATATCAAGTTACTTTGTAGGTATAACAGAGCCAAAAACTGCAAGTCATGTAGCCTAGGCATGCACAATTGAAAAAAGTTTGACTCTAACAACACCTGGCACCAACAATTCCTCGCCTTGGAACCAAGAAGCCCAGGACATGACTGGACTCTGACTGCCGGAACTCTTTCAGTGGTGAGGGGCCTGCAGGTCCACAAGATCCAGAGCTAAAATCCACCTCAACATACCTTACTGGAAATGGTCAAATTTTAAGCCCTCCAATCAGACCCTACCAAGCCAACATTCCTAGATCTTTTCTCTTGTCCACCAAGCTGATAAACTTGTCCCAAACCCCAAACTGGAGAGACAGATATAAGCCTGACTCCTGTCTCCTTGCTGGCTAGCCTTGCAATAAAGCTTTTAGTTTTTCAAAAGCTGGTGCCTGTAATCCTAGCACTCTGGGAAGCCAAGGCGGGAGGATTGCTTGGGCTCAGGAGTTCAGTTTGAGACCAGGCTCTGCTGGTCAAGAACAAAAGCAAGACCCAGTCTCTACTAAAAATAGAAAAATTAGCCAGGCATGATGGCCCACACCTGTAGTCCCAGCTACTTGGGAGGCTGAGGTAGGAGGAGGATCACTGGAACCTGGGAGTATGAACATGCGACTGCACTCTACCCGGGCAATGGAGCAACACTCTGTCTCGAAACAAATAAATAAATAAATAAAAATTAAAAAATAAAATGAAATAATGTTAACAAGAAATTTCATTTCCATGTCTTCAAGCATAATTTGAGAAGATTCTCTGTATCAGATCTCCATGTTTATCCTTTCAAATTCCAGCACATTAAAATTAATATACAATGTTAATTTCTTATGTCCTTCAATTCCATGGTGTTTAGTCACTGTAATTCCCTAAAGACCCAGTACAGCTCAGCACAAAATTTCTGTGTCCCTTAATAAACAGGAGAGTCAAAATCATTCTCTAACCCAGTCTTCTGTCTGGGCTGCAAACTGTAACTTACACTTTGTCTCATGTATATCCCAACGATAATTTCTCGTTAAAATTTTTATTTTGATCTACTAGCTTAAAATCAGCCTTCAGCTTATTATTGTAAGAATTGCCACTTGTATGCCATAGCCTTCTAAACATTATTATCATGATGAATATATTTATTGACACATTGACTGCCACACTTGAAAAAAATTTTTTTCCTTGGGGCCATAGTGTTTTATTATGAAAATAGAGAAAAACTTTGAAAACAAAATGACCCTTTCTAATTTAATGGAAAATGTGTTATTTTTTATTGTTTTCTGTGTATGAGTTATATGCAACTTGAAAATAGTTCTTGTGGCTCCCAAGGTGAATAGATGTGTGAGTTCCATATGCTTTACAAGGCCCCGGACTCAAAACTAGCATGAGTTAAATACAACTCACATGGCAGTTAATGTGTTAACTAGCAAGATGATGAAACACTTGAAGGCATCAGAATTCTGGGGTTCAAATTCAGTCTCTTACAGACACTAGCTTATGACTTTGGACAAGTTACTTAGCCTGTCTGCCTTACTTTCCCCACCTGTAAATATAATAATACATATCTCCTAAAGTTTTATGAGGATTAAATGAAGGTGTTTTAGTATCTGATACATAATAAGTATGTGATAAGTATAAGCAATTATTATTATTAACCATAAATAGCTAATACTTTATTCTAATAATTACTAACATCAACATATTTCAAAATGGAAGTTAAAACTGCAAAGGTGCTTTGAGGATGCCTCTACATTCTCAGAAGGGAAAAAAATGTGATTCTTCCTGTTATGCAGGTTTCTGGGTGTAAAATACAACTCCAAATGTTACTCTCACTGTGTCTAGATTTTTCACGGTCAAGTAACAGCTTTATATAAACTGTCACATTCCTAGAACCAAACCAAATAAAAGAATTGTACCTTTCAAAACCACTCAGGATCTCTAAGGAAAAGATAAACCTTTTCCTAGAAGACAACTTGTCCTATTGTCAGTCTGCTTATTTAGAACAGGGCTTCTGAGTTCTGACATCTTGCCTGTGCTTAGCAAGGGACAGAGGAGAAGAGCCAAGAGCATGCACCACTTCGTAGGGCTAAGGAGAGAGTTTCATCTGGATATAGGGGAGAATATTTGCTCTCAGAGCCTTATTATTATTATTTCTGTCTGTTCCTCCTAAGTGTGATAGGATAATATTAACAAATGTCCTCACCCCCTGCCCCACATATTTTCTTCTCTCAATCTCATTGCCTGTCCACTTCACCCCAAACAAGCAGCTAGGCATTCTGTGCTCATTGCTTTAAAAGAAAGATGTGACAGCAAAGAAAGCAGAGGGTGAAAAAGGAGTCTCTTCCTGGCTTTGGTGTTGTAAAAAGCTTGACTTTACAGGAACAGAAAAGATTCTTAGCCTAGCAAAAGATTTGGACAAAATATCTTTTGTAAGACCATGGCTTTCCATTCTCAGGAAAAAAAAAAAAATCAAGCAAAGAAACGAACAAAATTTCCACCTTTCTTGTGCTGGAAAATGAGGGGATTGCAGATGGGAGACAGAGGAGAGGAAGACGGGAGGCAGGGACAAAGCAGATTTCCACGTCCCAGAAATAGCAAGTTCCCGGTCGCATCCCTGGGGAGACATCAAACTTCCAGAGTCGGGTTTGTGAGATCCAGGAGCAGAGGGAATGTGTGCCCTGATTCCTGAACAGCCCTAGAAGGTAGCAGACCTCAGACAGAGAACATGGACTCATGGTGTGAGCATGTAGATGGGACCTAGACAGGGCTCCGAAGATTTCCTATGCCCTGATTTGAAGCAGAAACAAAACAAGATCCCCTCACACCTGTGTGTGGCGTAGAAAAGATAGCCTCTAGAATTAAAGGGACCTCTGGACTCAGTAGAGGCCTGTGAGAACTGATAATTGAGTTAGGATGGTGAAATTCTCATTGGATACCTGTGTAGACAGATGACATTGAGAACCAGAGGCTCCCAAACCAAAAACTTACCAGCATATAAGACATTCTCAAATTTAGATCCAACTCTGGGGGTGGGGGGAGGAGAGAGGAAGAACACCAGAAATTGTCAAAGATTATGATATTACCAACCCTTTGGAACAGGCAATTTGAAATTGAAAATTGATGCCCGACTTGTTTTATCCTTAAAGTAGGCTATAGAAAAATAAAACTGTAGCCAGGCACAATGGCTCACACCTGTAATCCCAGTGCTTTGGAAGGTCCTGGGCAGCATAGCGAGACCTAGTCTCCACAGAAAAATTTTAAAAATAAGCCAGGTGTTGTGGTGCACGCCTGTAGTCCTAACTGCTAGGGAGGCTGAGGCAGGAGGATCACTTGAGCCCAAGAGTTTGAGGCTGTAGTGAGCTATGATCAGGACACTGCACTCCAGCCTGGGTGACAGAGTGAGACCCTGTCTCTAAAAAATAACTAAATAATAAATTAAATTAAATTAAAAAATAAATGAAAATAAAGTCATGTTTCATACGCATCTAAGTTTATGCCTTTACATGGGCACAGGTTGTAGATCAGTGAGGTCTTTACTAGGATCCCGGGCAAATCTGAAGTAACATCCAACCCCTTTGTCAAAGGTAAGAAATCAGAAAGGACACCAAGGTTGGAGGAGGAAGTTTCAGTATGGTACCTGAAGAGTTAGGTTCTGACAGCAAAATTAGAACTCCAGAGAAGAGGTTAATATGTAACTCTAAGGAGAGGAAGCGCTGGTGTCGATGGGGTAGCAACATGTGGGAACGCTTCCTAAGCAAGATCCCCGCTCCAAACCATACAGAGGGAATGCTGCTTCCACTATCAGAGTAATAATTTTAGGTCAGAACGTCAGCACTACTCTCAGGTTCTGCCTGCTAAACTTACGGGTGTCTAAGGATAACTGCAGGTTTTCTGAGCTAGAATACTGAACAAATGAAAGACAGCAGATGCCACCAGGGGACAGCAGAGTCTCCGCCACCAGCAGAAATCATCCCACAGACAGAAATGATGCAGTGGACTTTGTGCCTGAGGACTCCCAACAGGACAAGAGTCTCTATCTAGGAGCCGAAAGTGACATGACAAGAAAGGATCTTGATTATCAGTTTACAATAGCGCTAGGTAGAGGAGGCTTATATGTAATAACGAGTCATAGTAAAATCTTTCCGAAGAGTTAGTAAGATTATTTTCTTTCTGTAGAGCAATAGTTAAGATTAATTTTAACTGTTTTCAGTTGCAAAGTATGTATTTACCCTTATCTGATTGAACAACAGCAATGATAGATTTGTTCAAATCCTTAGTAATTCTTTCCTCCAAAGAAAAAAATTTACACAAACCTAAAAGGGCTTTAAAAAATGACTTTGTGACTGTCGTAAACAAAAATAATACTAACTGGCACCTATTGATCATTACTATGTGCCAGGCTCTGTGCTGAGTACTTTACATACTTTTTCTTATTCAGTCCCCAAAATAACTCTGTAATGTATATAACCTGCCAGACAAACAAGGGTCACCAGACCATTTTATTTACCAGACAAACAAGGGTTAGCAAAGTTAAGAAAGTTGCCCAATATGTTTCTAAAACCACTTCACTATGCACTAGGAAAATAGAGTCTAACAATCTTTACAGGTTTAAATACTTGTAAAAAACACCTTGATATATAAAGGGCCCTTTAGCTCCTTCTGAAAATTAATGCTGGATTTGTTTTATTTTTTAGCTTTGATCTGACATCATAAAATGGATTAGGCTTTTATACCTTTTGTAAAATATTCTATATGTATGGAATGTGAACAGAGGCAAATAAAACATTTTTCCATGGGAAATGAAAACAATAATAAATTTTCCTCCTAATCACTTTGCACGGAGTAAGAGAGGTTACAGAGGTTAGAGATTTGGTGCCAATCTTTTGGCATTTCCATGAACTTCCCCAATTCTGGGCAGAGATTGAAGCCAAAAGAAATGAATAGATATGAAAGTAACAGCCCCTGGTGTCTCTGCCTCCTTTATGGAGAAGAATGTATAGAAAGAGGGTCTGCCAGGTCCTATTGACGGGACTTCTGTGACATGCTGAGGATTCACGATTTTCTGTCAAGAGCAACAAGAAGTCAATGTAGGATTTTCAGCAGGGTTGACCTAAAAAGATTTGCATTTTCAAAAGGCTATTCTGGTTCTAGCATGAAGAACAAAATGGAGAGGAGCCATAAAGGATTTAAGGAGGACCGTGAGCATGTTACTAGTGGCAAGAGACAACCCCAGCTTGTACTAAAGCGATGATAGTAAAGACAGATAAAATAGACGCTTGGGGAAGACACACGGAGGCAAAACCAACGGTATCAAGTGATGGATTGGATGTGGGATATAACAGCCAACAATGGGTAAAGCGTGACACCTGGCTTCCTGGGATACACAATTGGGTGGATAGCGAGGCTGTTTACTGTGATGAGGAACACTGGGAGAAAGTAACATTTGAGTGGAATATCATCACTGTGGTCTCAGACATGTTGAATTTGAGGTACCTTTGAGACATCCAAATAGAGATATTGACTAGTTAGTTGAATATTTAATAGGAAAGGTCTAAGATTGAGATACAAATTTAGGTATCATTGGTATACAGATGATAATTTCATGGGGAAAGGTGAGATTGCTGGGGGAGGAGAGTAGAGGGTGAGTAGAGAAGAGATCCTAGGCAAGAGCACTGAGGAACAGCAGTACTTAAAGGCCAAGAGGAGAGAAGGGTGAGTCTGGCACGGAGGCAGAAAAGAAAAGTAGAAAGACAAACACGGAGAAGAATATGGTATTACATAATCCAGGGGGAAAAGAGTGTTTCAAGGAGAGAGTGATAAACAGGTTGACTGTTTAGCAGTCAACATGGGAAGTTAAGAAAAAAGAGGACTGATAGACATCTACTGAATTTAGTGAAATAGAGGTCATTTTTTTGTTTGTTTTTTTTTTGTTGTTGTTTTTGGCTGGGGGTGGGGGGGGGGTTGTGCAGTCTCCAACCCCCAGGCCACAGACCAGTACTTCAGTGGCCTGTTAGGAACTGTGCTGCACAGCAGGAGGTGAGTGGCAGGTGAGCAAGATAAGATTCGTCTGTATTTATAGCCGTTCCCCATCACTGGCATCACCGCCTGAGCTCTCCCCCCACCCTGCCCCCACGAGTCGGTGGAAACATTGTCTTCCATGAAACCAGCCCCTGAAGCCAAAAGGTTGGGGACCACTGCTCTACACATTCAGAGAAACTTCTCTAGTAATGAACTGTAGAAATATAGAAATGATCGCTGAAAGTATAGTCTTGGAAGTCATTGTTGAGCTTGCTGAGCTGTTAATAATTGATGGTATTACCTCTCTAATGAAATAATTTGTGATTATTAGTGTTTTAAATTTCCAGTATTAACATTTATTCCCCCAAATTTTACTATTGCAATGTCCTTAAAACTTATTGAAAATGATGTGAACAATAAAAAACCTTAAAATAATAGAGTTTTATTCCAGTATTACATGGTAAGATTCAGTTTCTTTGGCAGAATTATTTGTGGGTATTAAAGATACATCGACTAACATTGCTGAATACCTATTGTGTGCCAGACACTTTCACATATAAGTACCTTCTGTATCCTAATGCCAATATCAATCATCCTAGATAGCTATGGATTACTAGTCGTGACAATTTGAAGTTCGTCAGGGTGTAACATACCTACTGGGAAAAAAATTAGTCTTTATTCAGTAGACATTATTGAGTACCAAATACAAGCCAGGCCCTGAACATGTTATAAGGATAAAAAACAGAGTTGCTGCTTTTGAGGAATTCACTGTTTATTGAAAGAGACAGAACATTGTAACATGTGTGATAAAATGAAGGCAGAGTCAAGATATCATGGGAGAAAAACTGGTAGATCCAACTTTGGAGGTCTCTTAACAATTTCATAGGGGAGGTGCTATTTGATCTAAGTCTTCTTAAAACCTGAATACTTTACTAGGCTAAAAGTTTAGGGTCTTGCCAGACACATGCTAATGTCATATCTATAGCATGGCCTAAAAGCTGCTTATGTCTTGGAAATTAAAAACCAGAGAAAGAAGTGAGGCTGTTATTACCAAAGTATGAGTGAGAACGAAATTAAATATTAATGGTGGAATATCTGATAAAAGTGAGAAACCTAGATGTGGTGCATAGTTTATTGAGAAAAAATCTAGTGCAGCCTGATAGTCTGAATACGTGTAAGTCAAAAGGAAAAAGAAGTGAGGAATGGTGGTGTGCACCCGTAATCCCAGCTACCCCACAGGCTGAGGTAAGGATGGCTTGAGCCCCAGAGTTCCAGGATGCAGTGAGCTATGACCATGCCCGTGAATAGCCATGGCACTGTAGTCCAGGCAACATAAAAAAAAAAAAAAAAAAAAAAAATCTTAAAAAAAAAGGAAAAATAATTCTCCATTTATTCTCAATTCGTCTAAATTTGCTCAAAACTCAGAACGATAAACAAAACTCAACTATGAATAAATCTATCTAAAATAATGTTCAGTATTTTCATTTCTTCGAAATCTAGTAATGTTTGAGAATTTAAATGACACCTATTATCTACCAAATCTCCAACTGCGCAGACTAAATCATGAGAAACTTTCCTTTGTATAAGAACACTTTTCCTTCTAGTCATGTGCTTTGCATAAGTAGACTTTTAAAAATTACTGAGTATCTTAATAACTTTATTAGAAATATAAATGATAAAGGAAAAGATATGTAGAACTTCATGGGCCAAAAGCAATGCCTTTTAATTTATATTAAGACAAATTATGTACATAAAATTTTGGGTATTTAAATTTTTATTTTTACTTATTTATTTTTTCTAGGCAAGAACTTTAATGAACATTGTTATTTGCAACATCAAAAAAACCTGTAATATATGCAAAATTATCATTTTATGTCAGGAGAAAATTTCTCATGTTGGCAACAGTACACGTCCTGCTGACTTCCAAGTGCCTGGTATATTACATCCGCCTCGTGGTGGGCCCACTGGGACTTTGGTGAACATGCTTGCATCTCCGCATACAGTCCCCTTCCCCTGAGAGACATACTGAAGGAGAGATGAAGTGAGTGTACGCAAAAGGAAGGGGGTGAGGCTGGGAACCCTGTTCGGACCCTGTGCCGACAGCCCTCGTGGGGTCCCTGTGCCCAGGGCTCAGAACTTCAGGGGGATGACCGGCCAGTACTTGGGCTGCTTTCTGTCGCAGTGCTTGTCAAAGCTCAGCTGCACCGCAGCCTCCATGGCCTGGACCTTGGCGGCGCTGTCCCCGTACAGGCGCTCCATCTCCGCCCGGCGCCGCTCGCCGGGTCTCTCAGCCGGGAGCTCGGCGGACCGGCGGGCGTTGTAGCACAGGTCGTGGTCGGCGTTCACGTAGTGGTCCAGGCGCTCTGCGTCCAGCTGCTGCTGCCGCCGTCGCTCTTCTCTGTGCCTCTCGGTCTCTGCAAAGTACTGGCGGAGCTCCTCGGTGATTTCCATATTGCTCAGGTCGCATTCTACCTCCCCGTCTGACTCGGTCTCAACCTCCATCTCTTCAGACACGGACTGGTCTTCCCTCGTGGATGCCTGGATCCCACCGCTGTCGTGTGGATGCTGCCCAGACCTTCTGAAATACGAAGAATCGCAGAGGGAGTCCTGCCAGGCCACGTGAAGGTCATAGAAGGACTGAGGATATCCAGCCTCGTTACCGTAAGAGCTTTCGGGAAGAACTGCAGGAGGGAGGTACCATGGAAAATTGAAACAGGACTCCACAGCCTTCCAGTAGGCATTCTGGTGGCTCTGCAACCAAGCCATTGCTTTATGATAATGTTGCCAGTATCCTGCATACACTGGATGAGAATACCAACACTCAGCCGCGTTCGAGGCTGACGCCTTTGCGGCCATCTGGGACTATTAAAGTCCAAATGAGCACCGAAGCTCGTCGGCTCAGCTTGCAGATCCTGGGCGGTGGGTGAGCAGGGACCTATTTTTCGTGGGAGAGATAGAGAAGAGGTTGGTATTTAAATTTTTAAATAACCAATTTTTAAAAAAATCTCTGGATATGTTTATTTTAGTGGAAGATAATCATTAAAAATTTTAAATAAGGGCTAACATTTACTGCATGCTTACTTTATGAGTGTTCTATATACTTTATATTCATTTTATTTTTAAACAGTTACACATTCACAAAGTACAATCAGAATATGAAAGGGAACATAAAGTGAAAAGTTTCCTGGCTGCCCAGTCACCTAAACTCTAGCTTTGGTGGAATTCTATGCTAACATTTTCTTGGGTGTTTTTCTTGAGCATTTCTGTGATTATACAAGCAAATGTGTATATGTATTATCTACTTCCCACCTTGTTTTTACACTGTTCTAAACTTTGCTTCTTCTAGTCAATACCATACCTTGGCAATACCCGAAACTATAACATAAATGTTTCCTCCTTCTTTCTTATGGCATGGTACAGGTTGAGTGTCTTAGTCCACTTAGCATTGCTAAAAGAATATTTGAGGCTGGATAATTTATAAAGAATAAAGGTTTATTTGGCTCATGATTCTGATGTCTGGAAAAGTTCAACATTGGGTGAAGAGGAGCCAGTGTGTGCAGAGATCTCATGGCGAGAGGAAGCAAGAGACAGAGAGGAGACAGCCAGCTCTCAGGAGAACTAAGAGAGTGAGAACCCACTCACCTCATCCTTCCCCAGGGAAGGGATTAATTCACTCATGAGGGATCTACCTCCATGACCCAAACATCGCCATTAGGCCCTACCTCCAATATTGGGGATCAAATTTTAACATGAGGTCAGCCTGAGCAAGAGCAAGACCCTGTCTCTACTAAAAATAGAAAAAATTAGCTGGGTGTGGTGGTGCATGCCTGTAGTTCCAGCTACTTGGGAGGCTGAGGCAGGAGGATCGTTTGAACCCAGGAGTTTGAGGTTGTTGTGAGCTAGGCTGACACCACGGCACTCTAGCCTGGGTGACAGAACGAGACTCTGTCTCAAAAAAAAAAAAAAAAAAAAAATTAACATGAGGTTTGAAGGGACAAATATCCATACTTTAGTGCTGGACATCCCTAATCCAAAAATCTGAAATCTGAAATTCTCCAAAATCTAAAACTTTTTGAGCACTGACATAAGGTCACAAGTGGAAAATGACACACCTGACCTCATGTGACAGCTTGTAGTCAAAATGTAGTGAAAACTTTGTTTCGTGCACAAAATTATTTAAAATAGTATATAAAATTACCTTCGGGCCACATGTATATGGTATATATGAAACATAAATGAATTTTGTGTTTAGACTTGGGTCCCCTAGCCCCAAGATATCTAATTATATATATGTAAATATTCCAAAATCCAAAAAAATCCAAAATCTAAAACACTTACGGTTCCAAGAATTTTGGTTAAGGATACCCTACCTGTATTTGATTGCATGAGTCCAGTGAAACAGCCCCTAATAGATGGAGATTTAGGTTGTTTCCACTCTTTTCCTACTATATCAGTACTATAATAAATATCCACATGCAGATATCAATTCATGTACTTATATCTGTTTGATACATTCCAGCAAGAAGAATTGCTGGTCATAAAGTATGTACATTTTAAATTTTGATAGGTCTTACCAAACTGTTTTATGTGATGGTTGTACTAATTTACATTCCCTAAGCAATGTATGAGAGTACCTGTCCCCAGACTCTCATTGACAAATATATTTTTAAACTTTTTGATCTTTGCCAATCAAATGGGGGGAAATCCCTTAGCATCTACGCTTTAAATGGATTATTTTACTAATCTCCATAACAGTAAGTACTGTTATTATCACCATTTTACATATGAAAAAATTAAGGCTTACAGAGGTTAACTCGCTCAAAGTCATTCAGAGAAAAAATAGAAGAATCAAGATTACACTCTTCCTGTCTGCATCTTGAACAAAACCCATAACCACTAAATATTTCCGTTAAGAAACATGCCAAAAAGCCTTAAAAGTTAAATTGTATTTCTCAAAATTATTTATGTTGATTAAGAACTTACTTCAAAGAGTTCAGCAGAATTCTGCAGGCTCTTAGTGTCATTGCTATCAATATAATTATCACTGAATAGATGTGTGTCCTAGTTTAAAAAGCATCCTAGTAGATAGATGCCAGGTGAACTACCTGTCATGATCTCATATGATATCACCAGTTCTGAAAATTTTATCCCATTTTCCAAAGCTTCAGCCCTCATAATCCACACCCAGTGGCTTGGTTTCATAGCTGGTTGAGCACAGATGGATAATTTATACTAATTTAAATAAAACTCCATTAAGCCTAGAATGCTGAAATCACAATAACATGCTTAAAATCTAAAAGATAACATAAAGGATTACAATAGCACATTTTTTTTTATCCATAGTTCAAAGTGATTTACAAATATTAAGGTCTAGTCTTCATCAAATGTAGATGGAGTCAGTCTGTAAAACAAACAACCAAAAATCATGTGACTATTCCCTGCCACCCTTTGACATTATTGCAGAGAATGTGCGTGGGGTGGAGGAACTAACTATGTAAGAATCATGTGCTCACAACATCCCAAGCTACAATTTGGAGACATTATACATGCATTTACTGGGTGTGGGCTTTTAGCACTTTACAGGTTTGACTTGTTTGCAGCTCTCCGTGGCATGCTTGAGGGCTCTGCATGGACAGGTTTCACAAAGAGAAAACAATGTTACCTCAAATTCAGCTCACAACTATTAAATTCTGCCTAAGAATCTCATAGATGGCATTTCATGTCAATGGAGAAAACATGGAACATCTGATAAATGGTGTTGGGACAAATGGTAGCCATCTGGGAAAAAAATAAAGTCAGAAGTATACCTCACACTTTGTACCAAAATGAATTGCAGACAGATAAAAAGATAAAAATGAAGAATTCTGATTTACAAAATACATCTCAGGTGGGAGAGGCCTTTCAAAGTATTACACAATACTCAGAACCCATAATAGAAAATAATAATAAATTAGACTTCCAATTTTTTAAAAATGCTGCATAGAAAAACCCGCCATGAATGTCATGAAGTCTTGAATGTCACGAAGACTTCATGCATGTCATGAAGTCAAAGACAAATGACAAACTGGGAAAATTTTATTCCAACTCATATCACAGACCAAGAGCTCCTTTCCCTAATGCACAAAGAGCTTCCACAAATAATTAAGAGAAACACCAACAATCTAAGAAAAGAGAGCCAGAGATGTGAGCTTAAAGTTTTCAGAAATGAAAATACCGGTGGCTCTCAAATTCCCTCATAAGAAATGCAAATTAAAACTACACTGTGATTGTCAAAAATTCATAAGTTAATAGCCTCAATTGGCCAGGCTATGGGGGGAAGCTTACGTGCTTCTACATTGTTAGTGAAAACAATTTGCAATATTTATCAAAACACAAATACAAATGCCTTTTGACCCCTCAATTCTACTTCTAGGGAAATAGTTTTAAAGAGGGTGGTCAGGAATGGACAAAACCTGAAGGATGTGAGGAATTGAGCCATGCTGATATCCAGGGACGAACAGCCCAGGCAGGATACCAAATACTAAGGCCTGAGTTGAGAAGAGTGTAGGCATGTGCTACAGAAAAGAAGGCCAGTGTGGCTGGAGTGGAATAAGTTTGGAGGGAGAATGCTGGGAGATATGTCAGAGTAGCATTGGTGTGACAAGACACGTAGAGTCTAATAAATTATTTTAGGGACTTTGGTTTTTACTTCTATGAGATAGGAAATCACTGGGGTATTTTGAGCAGAGGAATGACCTGATATGACCATTCTACAGCTGTGATAATAAAGGAGTGGGGCAGAGAACAGTTAGGAGGCTATGGTCTGAGACAAGAGATGACGGTGGGATCAATCGAGATGGTAGCAGTAGAGGTGGTAATAAATGACCAGACTGTGGGTATATTTTGAAGGTAGAGTCACCTGGATTTGCTGACAGATTGGATATGGGCAGAAAGAAAGAGGCTAGAATGATTCTAAGATTTTTTGGCCTGAAAAACTAGAAAGACAGAGTTACCATTAACTGAAATGAAAACTATGGGAGAAGAAGACCTGGAAGGAGGGTCAGATGTTAAATGGTGGACATGATCAATTTGAGATGCCTCTTGGACATTCAAATGTACGTATCAAATAAACAGTTTGGAGCTGGGCGCGGTGGCACGCACCTGTAGTCCCAGCTACTCTGGAGACTGAGGTGGGAGGACTGTTTGAGTCCTGGAGGGCAGGAAAAATGACTGCTTTTTTAAAAAACATATATTAATAAATGGTATGAAAAAAGGGAGGAGGGAAACTGTTAGGAATGAAAAAAGACTTAAAAGACACGCCAGCCAAATACAACGTGTTTAGAGCCTGATTTGACCAAATCTACTATAAAAAGAAGTTTTTGAAACAATCTAGGAAATGTAAAATCTAGCTGTATATTTAGATTTGTTTGATATGATATTGGTGTTTGGACTGACATTTTTAAAAGTCATCATCTAGGCCGGGCGCGGTGGCTCATGCCTGTAATCCTAGCACTCTGGGAGGCCGAGGCGGGCGGATCGTCCTGAGCTCAGGAGTTCGAGACCAGCCTGAGCAGGAGTGAGACCCCGTCTCTACCAAAAATAGAAAGAAATCAATTGGACAGCTAAAAATATATATAGAAAAAATTAGCCGGGCATGGTGGCACATGCCTGTAGTCCCAGCTACTCGGGAGGCTGAGACAGTAGGATTGCTCAAGCCCGGGAGTTTGAGGTTGCTGTGAGCTAGGCTGACGCCACGGCACTCACCCCAGGCGAGAGAGTGAGACTCTGTCTCAAAAAAAAAAAATAAAAATAAAAGTCATCATCTAAGGCCGGGCGCGGTGGCTCACGCCTGTAATCCTAGCACTCTGGGAGGCCGA
>RJWJ010002895.1:0-29836 GCA_004363605.1 Indri indri
AAAACCAGCAACTGGTGAATGAAGTCCCACGCCATCCCTGAATGAATCCTGGCCAGGGCCACATCAGGTCCTTCACAACCCGAGCCTGCCTCTCTGCATGCTCTGCCTCTCTGTTAGATGAGGAAGCTGGCCATGGACCTGAGTATCCTGCTTCTTCGCACTGGGCACACTGAAAATGCAAGGCCCTGGCCACTCTTGACCCAGGCCAGCTGGACTAGATAATAGCTCTCTCCCAGACAAAAAGAGCAGTCTCGCTTACCACTTGCTCAGTCAGTGGGTTCCTGAGCTCAGTGTTCCTCAGCTGGACACGATCTCACTGAATACACAGCATCCACCTGGCCTGTCCGTGTTGCCACCACGGGACTTGGGGAACAAAGGGAACTGATGAAAACATGATGCTCAAGATCGGTAAGGGGAGATTCAGTCCCAAAATATTAAACATCGAAAAATAACATGAGCAGGGAGGAATAGGGAGAGCACAGAGGATTTTCAGGTTAGTGAAATTATTCTGTATGATACTACAACGGTAGATACTTGTCACTTACATTCGTCAAACCCCATAGACTATACAACACTAAGAGTGAACCCTAACATAAGGATTTGTGTGATGGCGTGTCAGTGTAGGCCCCTCAACTGTAACAAAGGTACCACTCTGAGGGGAGAATGTGGATCATGGTGGGGGCTTTGCGTGGGGGACAGAAAGGGGTACCTGGGAGCTCTCTGTACTAACTGCTCGATTTTGCTGCAAACCTAAAACTGCTCTAAAAAATAAAGTCTATTAAAAAGTAGTAATAATAAAATGGGTTTTTATTTCATCTCTTGAAGAGGAGGCAAAAAAGAAACCCTATCCTGAAACTACAACCACCTGGCATCTCTTTTTTGTCTTCACCTTTTTTGTTAATTCCACCCACCGGCCGCAGTTCTCCTGCCTCAATACTGTGCTTTCTCGCTGGGTCTCTTTTGCAGTCTCCGTCACTCTCTGTTCTCTTTCTACCTCCAGGTCCACACACATAGGCATACCCCACCTCCCCACCCCTCCCCAAGTGGCAACGAGTCTTTTCTTACATAAGTCAATCGAGCTTCACTGTCTTTGCTGGTTCCTCAAGCCCCTCAATTACCCCCATCAGCTAAACAAAGTACAGACAGACAACCTGGGAAGGGCCTACATGAAACCCCCCTTAAAATGTCAAATAGCTGCAGGTGCTGTTGATGCAATGAGGTGACATTATATAAGCGCAAATTTAAATTGAACATTGCACACAGTATTACATTGTGTGATTTTTAGAATAGTGCACATTTAACGATGTTAACATAGCTTCACATTGTGCACAAATTTTGAAATAACGTGTATCCTCCATAAATAAACGTTTGTAAACATCGCCTAACTTAAATCGTCAGGATAAATACACTGTAAAGTGTATTTAGCTATCACCACCACTTCACCACATTAGCCTACGAACAGAAACCCACCATCCTTTGGCATGATTTGCCTTGACTATGGCAGATTTGAATTCCATACGGAATGTATCTTTTAGGCCTGTATCTTTTGATTAAATGAGCAGGATTGTAATTAGACTTTAATAATTTTGTCCTGATATATAATTTAGGTATCAGAAATATACAGATAAGCACAACATGCCATATTAATTGTAGCTTTAATATTTAATATCAAATTCAATATTTTGTTTTCTACTTAAAATGTTAAGTATTTTCCAAAGACAGATAATGTAACGATGTACAAAGCAGTGCTTTTTTAGCATATGTGGCCGTGAACTTAAACATTGCTTTGATGGTTAATGATGTGTCTGCTAAGTGTGCAGCTTGTAAAGAAAGTACTTTCTATTGTTCAATAATATATCCTATTTAATTGCTCTATTATTGAATAAAAATCCCTAAAGAATTTTCGCTTCCAGCAATGTTTTCTGACTTCCTCTTGGTGTCTAGACAATAATGATTTACTGAAATGCATGGGGAGCAAAATTAGAAAAGGCCTTAAAAATATATCACATTTGTGGTTATTGAGATGGGGGGATGGAAGAAAAACAAAGCAATATTGTGGCTTGGTGCTGAGTTTCCAGATAAAACCATTTTGATATAAACAGGATTTAATGATCGAAAAATCCCAATGTCAAAGAGTTATATTAGATCAAGATGATCACACAAGGGTCAGAAGTAAGAAGTTTACAAAAATCAAAATGATTTTCTATGAAAATGTCAAAGTAAAGTACCAAATAATCTTTTAGAAAACAAAAATATGTATGGAAAAATCAGAGTCTTTTCCACACTAGGTACCATGTTTTCCACGAGTATTCATGAATGAGCTTATCAGTGTTAGTTTTCAGGTAGTCCCAGAACTCAGGGCTCAGAGCCCTTGGAGCCTGACCTTTTCATTCAGCATCTGAATCCTCTCATGTCACAACACCCAAGCAGTGAGTCAGCCTCTACTTGAATTTCTTTAGTTATCACCCTACTTTATTTGAGACAGCTTGATTTGAATTAACTTTCACCCATCACTATTAATTCAATTTTGTAGGACAATAGAAGAATTGCATTCATGAATGTTTTGGTTTAAATGTATATATTCCTCCAAAATTCATATGTTGGAACATAAACCTCAAGGCGACGGTATTAAGAGGTGGGGCTTTGGGGAGGTGATTGGGGCCTGAGGGAACTGCCCTCATGAATGGGATTAATGCCCTTAGAAGAAAGGCTTCTGATTGCTGCTTGGTTCTTCTGTCTCTTCTGCCTTCTACTGAGAGAGAACAGAGTACCCATCACCACCAGAGGACGCAGCAAAAAGGCACCACCTTGGAAGCCGAGAGCGAACCCTTATCAGCCCCTGAATCTGGTGGTGCCTTGATCTGGACTTCCCAGCCTCCAAAACTGTAAAAAATAAATTTCTATTATTTATACATTACCCAGTCTAAGGTATTTTGTTATAACAGGAGGACAATGAACTTTTGCCCAATCTAACTTTTAAAACCTTCAGCTAAGCACTTTGCAAATGTTATTTCAATGAATTTAAAGGACATTTACAAAGTAAGAAATTTCCCAATTCATTGACAACATTAACAGAGTCCAGTATAACCTGGAACATATATATTTAGCATTTGGCCCATTTCCTAGGCTTGGTAAGCAGCGTGTGATACAGACAGTGAAGGGTTTTGTGCCTCATCATACCTATTCTCAACAGAGTACTGGATGGAAACAGATGTAAAACATGGCAAGGAATTATACTGATTCCAGGATATATTCTGGAAGTTGTAAACTCTTAATAAAAACAAAGGTCAATCCTGCATAAAAGATTGTTATTTTGTTCTCATATTTGCATGTATAAAAATTCTTAATACAACGTTCTTCTGCTGCCATAAGAATACCACGTTTCCTGCCACAAGTCATTATCAGATTCGAGGGGCAGCAAGGAGTAAAGACGTCTCCTACATCATTTCGTGTCTTCATATACTACAATTTTACTACTTTCCAGACAAACAAGAGCCTTTGTAGAGTCATCTTGACGCCTCTCTGAAGGAAGAATCTACAACCCCACTTAGTTTTACGGGCCTATAGCAAAACCATGAAAAGGGTAAACTTCGTATTGATATTTCTCCATCTCCCCCTTCCGAGATCAGTTTTTTTTTTCTGATTTGAAAATCAGAAAGAACAATTTGAGGAAGGAAGGCACAGCAATTAAAGAGTAATGGCAGGTATCTGGTGAGCTAGGACAAGCCCAGAGAGGGCAAGTCCTAGGTGGACAGCAAGGTGTGCCATGGGACATTGGAGGCATACCAGGGTGCCTTCTTGTGGGAAAAGTAAGGGTTCTACTTTTATCGTTATTTTCTGTGGCTCCAGTATTCCTTATCACCTTAGCACACACTTGGCTCCTGAAATTGGGAGTAGGAATGAGAAAGGATGAGTGGTCTAAGTCTGTCCCTCCAAAAAAGGGAAGACCTGGATGGGTGGGCAGCCAGGACATTAGGGGGTGTTCTCCAGGCTCTTCCACACACCCCAAACTCTTCCAGCAATCTACTGTGGTCCTGCAATCAAGGGACACTGCTCAGTGGCTGGATGTGAGCAATTCCCCTTCCCAACTTGCAAGATGCTCTGTGGAGAGACTCACCATTTGTTTTGGTTCCCACTTGTGTATCTGTGAATGCTCATGTTTCCTGCCCTGCTGATTGTCTTCCATTTGCTTCCTCAGATCCACTTTCTCCCTTTCCTGCTGGTGCAGACCTTCACTATCTTCCAGTTGAATTCAGTCAGGGAGAAGCTCTAAGAAAGTAGAGGAGGGAGGAGGGTGAGATTTGGGTGTTTATTCCCCCAATTCCTGCTTGCCAGTGTGCAATCTGTTGGTTTCCACCAGTCCCTCTACTGAAGGCTTCCCTTCCTTTCAGACACCTATGTCTTGTTAGGCTCACCACTCCAGCCCTTTGCTCTTTCAGGATGGTAACGGCTCCCCACTGTCGCTAGCCCAGGGCACTGCACCACCTGTGTTGGTTGACCTCAGCCGTTGTTGACACCTGTGTAAATGTTCTCTTTATTGAACTCTTCTCAATTCCCCAGTTTGATTGAATCATCTGTTTCCTGCCAGGAACCTGACAGATTCACCCTCCAACTAGGAATGACCTATTAATCTTTTTTCCACCTACCCAAATCCTACCCATCCTCTAAAGCTCAGCTCACATTTTAGTTCAAATCTCACTGTCATACTTGTGCATCTACATTGATAGCTCCCATCTGATGTTCTTTAGGCCTGCAATCAACACCTCCCAATTGGTCCTCTGTTTCCATCTCTTTCTCATCTCAGCACCACCAGAACTATTGATAACATACTTCGCTTACATCCTTACAACTTGGTCTGTGTTGCCTGAGTATTAGGCACTCAGCGAAAGTCTTTCCGGAGCTTTAGAGGTCACTCTCTCCCTTGAAGGGAGGTGTGAGTGCACATTCACATGAAGTTTTACAAGCATGTCACAGGATCACAGATAATTAGAATGAGAAGGAACTTAGGAAATAATTCGGCCCAATCTCCCAATTGTGGCAATGATAAAACTGAGGCTTAGAAAGGTGATCTAACAGTCCAACATCTCATAGACAGTGAGTGGCAAATCTGGGGCTCAAAGCCAAAATTTTTTAAGTAAATTTTTTGTTGCTTCTGATACTGGTTTATAGTATCTCAATTTTTTTTTAGTTCATTTATTTCAAAGTATTATGGGGTACAAATGTTTTTGGTTACAAGGATCACTTTTGTAATGCTTGAGTCAGGGTTATAAGTGTACCCATCACCCAGATAGTGTTCATTGTACCCATTAGGTAGTTTTTTGCCCATCCCCCCTGATTGATTTCCATTGAGTTATACTTCCCTCTATGCACATCTATGCTCATTGGTTAGTTTGAATTTAATAGCGAGTACATGTGTTTGTTTTTCCAATCTTGTGATACTTTGCTTAGGATGATGGTCTCCAGTTCCATCCAGATTGTTGCAAAAGGCATTAAGTCATCCTTCTTCATGGCTGTGTAGTATTCCATGGTATACATATGCCACATTTTGTTAATCCACTCATGAATTGATGGGAATTTGGGTTGATTCCACATCTTTGCAATTGCGAATTGTGCCGCAATAAACATTCTAGTACAAGTGCCTTGTTGATAAAATGAGTTCTTTTCCTTTGGGTAAATACCAGCAGTGGGATTGCTGGATCAAATGGTGGGCCTACTTTTAGTTCTTTGAGCAATCTCCATGCTGTTTTCCATAGAGGCTATACTAATTTAAAGTCCCACCGACAGTGTGTAAGTGTTTCTTCCTCTCTGCATCCACGCCAGCATCTATCAACAGAGCAAACAGACAACCTACAGAATAGGAGAAAATACTCACAAGCTATACATCTAATAAAGTGCTAATAACCAGAATCTATAAAGAACTCAAGCAAATCAGCAAGAAAAAAATCAAACAACCCCATTAAAAAGTGAGCAAAAGACATGAACAGAAATTTTTCAAAAGAAGATAGACAAATGGCAAATAAACATATGAAAAAAATGCTCAACGATGTCACTAACCATCAGGGAAATGCAAATTAAAACCACAATGAGATATCACCTTATCCCAGTTAGAATGGCTTTTATTAAAACTCAATGTTTTATTATCAAAAAATTTACCTCATCATATCTGAATCCTCAGTATATTTCTTCCCTTTCAAAACAGCATATATTTGTTCCTCCTAGTGAAATACAATTTTCCTGAGCCCCCCAGAGCCGCTAGTTATTCATGCATTGCTCCTGCACAAACCACTTTAAAAATTAACCACCCAGACAAAGACTGGATTCTATTCTTCCCTGCATATCTGGGAATGAGAGAATAGAGCCCTTTGGCTCTTCACTTCAATATTCTCAGATAAATTCAAGCTAACACAAAGAGTATTCTGGCCATCATCTGCAGCTTCACTCACAGCTACACACTGAATAGAAAAGGGATCAACTACTCATATTTAAAATATTCATAATTACACACTCTGTCCTACAAGGAGCACCTGGCTGCTGGCAGATACACAGGGAGAATTGCACAGAGCCGTGAGCTCTACTCTGTGCTGGAATCCAGCCCCTTTAGAGCCTGAATCCTGGAGTTCTGAATATTTACATCAAATGCAAGCTCGTAGTACACACAGTACGGTGATGAAGCCAGCTTCCTCTCAATCCTCTTACTGGCACATGTTAGGGATTCTGAACATGTCTAAGTGAATTTGTTTCCTTCTCTGATGGAGAATGATAGGCATGTGCACTAGTGGATTGGTCACCTTAAGTTTTACCAGATCTGAATGTAAAAATTAGCACTTGACTGCAACATTCAGTTAAGTTAGCACAAGTCAACCGCAGGAAAATAGAACCCATGAAGACAATGGAGCACTATGCTTGGCTCATGGCATGACCATGAACACATGACATGACCCAGAACATTGCTGTGTGGGTTTCAGACAATGAGTGTTCCACCCCTTCCTCTATCAGACACATCATTTAGTGCAACACTTTTTATTACATTAAAAGAGGCTCCACATAAAAATGTCAACAGCATCCAGTTGACTCATGGAATTGAGAACTGTGCATTTGCTGCCGATTTAAATTAATTTTGCTTCTTGAACCATGAAAAATAGTTATTTGAACAAGGATTCATGATAAATACACATGTGTAAAAGGCCCTTAATCATAATTATCTTAAATACATAAAGCACAGTTTAAGACTGTCAGCCTCATTAATTTCTCATGGTATAAAAGAACAAAAACAAATGGTAAATGAGAAAAGTATATGTCATAATTTAAATGTATTATGTATGGTCATTTAGCACATTAAATGAAAAAATTCTTTATAAACTCTGGGCAAAAGAACATTTCTGCACTACCCATTGACAGCAAGCAATGTTGTAATTTTCTTGCAGAGAACCAGTGTTTTAAGTCATTTGGATTTTAAGAGAATACTACCTACAATTAAAACAGTAGAATTAGAATATAGGAGTCCTCCCTTATTCATGGGGGATATGTTCCAAGGCCCCAGTGGATATCTGAAACTTTGAATAGTACCAAGCTCTACATATACTATGTTTTTTCCCATACATACATACCTATGATAAAGTTTAATTTATAAATTAGGCACAGTAAGAGATTAACAACAATAACAGATAATAAATGAGAACAATAAATTAGCCAGCCTCATTATGCTTGTTCTTTGGAGCCATTATTTAGTAAAATAAGGGTTACTTGAACACAAGCACCATGATACCTCTACAGTCAGTCTGATAACCAAGGCAGCTACTAAGTGACTAATTGGCAGGTAGCATACACAACGTGGAGATGCTGGACAAAGGGAGGAATCCATCCTGGGCAGGACGAAATGGGGTGACGGGGGATTTCATCACGTTACTCAGAATGGCATGCAATTGAAAATTTATGGCACATAGTAAGGGCTGAGTAAATATCAACGAGAGTGACGCGCCGCCAGACACCGTGTCTATATTTCCACCTATGGACTCTAATTCTCCCTGCGACCCCATGCTCTGAATCATCGTAAGGTTTATGTCCCAGCCTCTGAAGCACATGTGTCTCACCAAGGCCTCCCACACACCTGCTTCTTCCTGGTTATCTGGTCTGATTAACTTCATGTCATCAATATGGTGGGTCAATGTGATAGTGCTCAGGACAGTCAGATGGCCCAGGCCCCTTCAGATTATATCACAACAGAGAGGAGAAGAGCTAATGCAGCCCTGAGACAAGACCCTCTATGTATGCTGTAGTCCGTTCCACATGAATATGAACTGCTTCCACTCCTCCTTTCTGATAAAGATGGGAAAGAACATTTGCCAGACCTCTGGCCGCACACTTGATATTAATATTAATAATTGGATGTGTTTCTCTGCCAGGTAAGATACTGCTCTGGTACGGTAACTGCAATTGGAGCTACTTCCTGGTTGAATTTGCAAAAGACCACTGTTATCCTCTAAGATCTGTTTGATTTTTTTGTTTTTGTTTTTGGGTATTTTTGTTTGGTTTGTCAGTTTTTGAAGGGGCCAGAAACTGATTAATTTGATGGGGACATGATGAGGACTACTACCCCTGAGTTCTTTAGATCTTAAGGATGGCACTAATTGCTGCCATTTTTCCCTAGACACAATATGGCTTTCTATTTATTATCTTGGTTGTGATGGGGTGGGGACTGTTTTAAATGTTCCCCACTATGGTGGCTCTTAACACTCAAGCTGAAGGATCAATGTGGGAAGTTTCACTAATGACCGAGTATTTACATATCAAATATACATTTGAAGACTAGAAATGGCCACTGGATGATGGGTCCATGGACCCAGTGGATCCACCCAGAGCTGGGCCTGGGCCAGGACCCCATTTTATCACCAGTCCCCAGATTCCCCCACCCAACAGGGAGGCCATGATAGCCTTCAGCTCCCCAGGTATCAGTGCCACCCTGTGAGCATCCAGCAGTACTCACAAACATCTGAGTACTACACTTTCCCCAGTGTGCAGCTACCTGAGTAAATGGTCATAGGTCCCTTTGGGGGAAATTTGGGGGAGCCATTGCCATATATACTTGCCACAGTGTTGCAGGTCTTTGTGCTGGAGACCTGGCCTCTCCTTCAGTCAATGGCTTCCAGGTCTGAGAATGGGCTCATGCCTGGACGCTAGTAAGAGATTGTGACTTGTGGGGGGAAAACCTACCCTGAGCCTCCTTGATTTCTTTTAATTGTATGGATTGAGCAATTCTCTTGATGACTGTCCTTCTATCTTGCTGTGTTCAGTTAACCATCTCCATGGTTCTATGCAGGTCACAGACAGGGGCTTGCATGGTTTGAACCTCCCTCCAGCACCAAAGGAGCAACCAGGCCTTCCTCTCCTGGATGTCTAGATGTGGGGCACAAGGGAAGAAGGAGGGGCGCAGCTGAAAGATGTTGGCAATCATGTATCAAAAAAGGGGGTCAGACTCTGTCACAAAAGAGAATACAGACTTCACTCAGTCTAATGAATAAGAAAATATTAATACAACAACAGAAGTAGAGAACCAAGAGGAAGAAATATTAACCAAAGTAGGTTTACCTGCAGACACCTGCCACTTAAATAGGAAGTCCCAGACATCCTCCCCATCCCAATGGGAGCCACCACCATACACAATGGAGAATGATCCAGCATCTCACAGCCAGCAAGTGGAATGTGGCCATTGTGTACATTTTTAGGTCAGAGAAGAGCCAGGTTTTATCTCCCTAACACCTCAATGATTCTTGTCCTCTCCATCTTGACAGCACATTTGAAAGAGCAAACACATGAAAACAAGTACGTTTCTAGGTGGTTAGGAATTAAAAATTGGGAATGTGGTAAAAACACAGAAAAATGGAGACAATCTCCACTCAGTGGGATTACCCAGAAATCTCTGAAGTAGTCTCATTTTGCAGGAAACTCTTAAATTACAAATGCCAAAATTCAGTGCCCTCCATTCTAAGGGCCTAAGGGCACCTGAGAGCACTTTAGGTCCCTTTAAGCCATTAGGAGACTTTAATTCCTCCTTCCAGGGAGCCAGGAGGGTGGTGAACTCAGCAAGCCTATAAATTAAGTCATGAGTCCTATTTTCCCAGCAAAAGAAGTTCAGAATGTACCATATAATTCTCCAGACTTGACATACCTCCATTAAAGGGGATGCCCACTGAGTGTGGGATTACAAAAAAAAAAAAAAAATTACAGATTTTCTAATAAATGCCTCCAACTGCCAACAAAATCTGGTTCTCATGATATTTTTTTCCTTTGTGGCTGAAAATAAACATGTTCATTGCTTTATAGTTTCCTGAAATGATGACATTCTAGTATAATTGCAAATTCTTGTGACAGGCAAACAATATTTACTGACTGCGATGCTCTATAAAGCGCATGAGTAATGGCTCAGGGTAGCCTCTCTCAGTGAACATGAGCACAAAGTAAATCATCACAAGAACTTTCTTGCTAATGCGGACCACTTGGTCATATACTTTTTCATCAGACTATTATTGAAACGTTTGCTCAGTCTTAAAAGGTATCTCTCCAAGTTCCTAAATGCAAAGGTTGGCAGTAAAATAAAGACTTAACAAAGCCCTGTTTTTCTTATTATTTAGGTCAAGAGAAAGCCAAATGAAATATCCACTACTATATTCAGATCACACACAGAGACTATTTTTCTTATAAATTGGCTAAATCAGCTGGGCAAAAGACTTGATTAATATTTGCTCAAGTAAAATTTTAAGTCTAGAATATCAAGTTGAAGTAAAACATATTCTAGGAGAATTATTCGGTGTGCCAAAGGAGCTAAACTTTCCAAATTTACTGGACAATTCCGTAAGTATTCTTGCCAATTACCTAGGCCTAATGTAGTTATTTCATACAGAAGATCTGCACACAAACCAATGTAAACCAACCATCACAAGAGCTAGTGGGAAACAGAAAACAAAATGTAGAACTGAAAATAGGAGACCTGAATGCAGCTCCCCCTCCATCTCCCACATACGCACTCATGATTTCAACTCATCTGCCTCTGTCAAACCCAAGGGCTCCGCTACACCCTTAGGGGAGTGAGCCCCTCAAAGCAATCTGCCTCCAAAGGCTGCACTGATCTTGGAGAGCAGTGTCAGGGGTCCGACAGCAAGGATACCCTTGTATCCTGGAAAACCATGGCCACGTGTGACTTGTGCACCCCAGGTAGGGGCGGGGGAACTGTGCTGAGACGGTTGACATCAACCTCAAGCGGATGTGCTTGAGAGAGAAATGGCTGACATCAGTCCTAAGTGGGCAGGGTTGTCCTTGCCCTTAGGAGGAGCTCAACAGCCAGACTGTATCCTCCCTGACCCACAAGAACAAAGAGGCAAGATAATTAAGAGGCTTCCTTCCACCAGAGGGCTCAGCAGAAGACAACGGCCAGCAAGGGGGGAGACACTTCACTTTTGCTACCTGCAGGGCTGTCACCACTTATTATGTGCCAACAGACAGACCTGAGTACCATAAAAAGCAAGAAAATAGCAACCCATTGAGTTCCCTGGAGAACACTGTGGCTGAGATCAGTGTCAGGACGTGCTCTCGGGAGCAGCTGGGGGTGAGGAAACAGGACTAGGCGGAGAAATTGAACACGCATACAGTCACGGCAAAGACCTTATCCAGCCGTGCGGGGAGCTCTGGAGCCAGGATGGGGCCCGAGTGGCGCAAAGTGGTTGGGCCCTTATTATCCTCCTATCCACCATTATATGCCACCTGCCTCGGGAAAGAAATTTACCAAGGGCAAGTCTTGGGGAGGGACTCTGTTGAGAGCCCCATTACCCTTATAATTGAGTTTGGGACCTGAACCTCAATGTTTTCTACCCTCCATTTACAGGAGATAAAAGTTTCTTTATGTGCTACCAAGTTAGCCTGCTTGGTGATTAATGATCCCCAAACTTGTCTTGCTCCAATATATTAATGGCTCCCAGCAATAGCAATCTGATTCCAAAGTCCTTATAAATCCTGCTCTCAATGCCTGAGCCATTCCTCCACCAATGCACTCTGGTCTACACATATGCCACCCTCCTCACCCCCAAGTGGAGATTTAGAAATTGCACCAAGGCCATATGCCAGGGGCTATCAATGCTCCATCTGACACCAGCGATGGGGGTCCTCACCGCCAACCCACAGCAGATAATTCAGCTCTCAAATCCCTGTTCTTTGGAAAGCAAACTCTGAGACTCCGCAATGTGCATGCTAGAGGTTTATTCTTAAGTTGTAGTCCTTTTTTACTTGTAATCTGTAGATATTATATTATTTCAAAATTATGAGTTCTAGCTATTATTGACAGCGAGTCACGTAATTGGAGTTTAAAAACTTTTTTTTAGAGACAGGGTCTTGTTACATTGCCCAGGCTGGTCTTGAACGCTTTAATCACTAAAAGAACAATGATGTTGTCCTAAATAATTTTGTATATATTCTTGATTGTGAGGTTGTGCAACAACCACAAGTGTGAACATTGTCTCAATTCTTGTCTGAGACAATAGGCTGTCTCCAGCCTTGTTTTTAGTATATAATGGAGACTTTAAAAGGTGGTGTCGCTTAGCCCAGGGCCTGGTTGCCACATTTGATTGAGGTTTACATTTCTTTTACTTTTAAGATATTTATGTATTTTCTTACCTAGCCCTTATTAAAGACCTTTGAACTTGATGGAATCTCACTTTCTTTCGTACTTTTCTTATTTGGTAGTCACACAATTACTTTAGGTTTTAAAATTATGTCTAACTGAATTCTCAGTATCTGAATCCACAGTTACAATTTCTGAGATGGTCCTTCCTATGATGCCTATTTAATATTCATTTATCATATTTCATGAAATTTAAGCTACGTATTTTTTCATATGTCTTCAAATTGCTGTCAGGCAGGTGTCAGTCTTGAAACATTATCATTCCTTGCACACTGTATTAATATTAGTTTTCCAGGGTTGCTGTAACAAGTTGCTACAAACTTAGTGCCTTAAAACAATACAAATTTATTATCTTACAATTCTGGGGTTCGGAATTGGGTCTCACTGAGCTAAAATCAAGGTGTTGGCAGGGTGCATTCCTTAGTGGAAGTTCTAGGGGAGAATCTGTTTCCTTGCCTTTTCCAGTTTTTACAGGCTGCGCTCTTTCCTTGGCACATGGCCTTCCTCCATCTCCAAAGCCTGCAAGAGCAGGTTGACTTCTTCTCACATTGCATCACTCTGACCTAGTCTGTCTCCCTCTACTGCACTTAAGAGTCCTTGTGATTCCTTTGGTCCACAAGCATAATCAAGCATAATCTCCATATTTTAAGGCTGGCTGATTGGCAACGTCGATTCCATCGGAAACTTTAATTCCATTTTGCCATGTAACCTACCATATTTACAAGTTCTGCGGACTAGGATGTTGACAGCTTTGGGGGCAGGAAATATTGTGCCTACCACCCACTTGGCTATCGAAACTTGCAGAACTGGTGCCAGAGGTTTGGAATAAAACAAAGACAACAGTGAACCATCTTTTAAAAGTATTCTACATCTCTAAGACTCTTGATGTCACAGAGGATAATATTATGTGGGAAAAATATGAATATCAACTATAATCTGCAATCTTTTGACTCTAACTCTAGAGCCAGTGGCCTCTTAGACGGAGTAAAACAGAGTACACACTCACAGATAGCCAATTTTAATATTTTCATATTTAAATAAAAATATAAAATATACAAATATCTGAGGACACATTTCTATTTTTCCAAGGACATAATTTTGCTTTGTATCCCTATGGTGATAGTGCCATTTCCACTAAATGCAAAATTGGAATTGTAGGCATTTGCATATTTGTTTTCCATGCATTGAAAAAATAATAGCCAAAACAGGAAAAGGTGATGTGAACGTGAGCTTGAAGATAAGGCTTATATGAGTAAACGTAAGGGCTAAGATGCTGTAGCAAGGAAAACGAAAACAATATAAGAAGATATATGCTTAGTTTTCTTTCACAGAATCATGTTAAAGTGAGCAGCCCTAATAAAGATGCAACTTTTTCCATGTGGCTCTTTAGGGGACCAGGTTCTTTCCATCTTGTTGCTCTACCCTCCCCAGGACATCTGTGCCTTTGGCATGAAACGGGGGCTGGTAGATCTATATTCTAATGGAATGGAAGAGAAAGAGAGGAATTCTAAGGAAACAGTTTTTTTTTAAGTAGAAATTTTAACAGAGCATACTCTATGATCGTAACAGAATAAAATTAAAAATAAATAATAAAAGTGTGACCAAAATTATCTTAACAACTTGGAGATTTAGAAGATTCTCTTAAATGATCCTTAAATAAAACCCAAAGATGAAATAAAAAGACAAATTAGGAACTGTTTCAATAACAAATCTATGAGATATAGTAAGATCTTTGCAGAGGAAAGCTTATGGCCCTAAATTGTTTGCTATTACAGGAAAAGAAGGCTCAAAATTAAAGGATTAAGCACTCCCTCTTTAAAAAAATAGGCAAATAAACACAAAATAAATCCAAAGAAGCTAGGAAGCAAAAATTAATAACAAAAGGTGAAATTAATAAAATAGAATATAAAAATTGGAAAGGATAAGTATGTTATAAAAAGTTCATTCTCGAAAAGACTATAGAAAGATTTAAAAAAAAAAAAAGACTCAAAAGCCTGATTAAAGATAAAGGAGAGATCACTAAAAAGGAGAAAAAGGATGTATAATAACCACAGACTCAGAAGAAATGATAAATTATGAAAATTCTATGTGTAATGTCATGAAAAACAAATTTGAAAATCTAGAGGAAATGGATGATTTCCTGGCTGATAAATCATCAGAACTGACCTAAATAAAAACTTGAATATGGCAATTACCATAGAAAATAACTATCATTTTGAAAAAGTCACCAGAGGTTGGATGTGACGGCTCATGCCTGTAATTCCAGCACTCTGGGACACTGAGGCAGGAGGATCACTTGTGGCCAGGAGTTCAAGACCAGCCTGGACAATATCATCTCTACAAAAAATAAGAAAAACTAGCAGGGCATGGTGGCACACACCTGTAGTCCCAGCTACTTGGGAGTCTGAAGCAGGAGAATTGCTTGAGCCAGGAGTTTGAGGCTGGAGTGAGCTATGATCAGGCCATTGCACTCCAGCCTGGGTGACAGAGCAAGATCCTGTCTCCAAAAGAAAGAAAAGAAAAAGAAAGCCAATTTGAATTATTCCAGACTATAGGGGAAAAAAAGGCAAAGCTCTTGAATTTATTTCATATAGCAAGCATTACCTTAACATCAAAACCTATGAAAGAAAATAACATAAAAGAAGAAAAAAGAAACTACAGCTCAATCTCACTATGAATATAGGTACAAATACCAAACAAAACATCAACAAAAATAGAATAAAATGCCAAAGGAATAGCATCACATGACCAAGGGTAGTTTAGTCCAAGAATGCAAGGTGGTTTAACGGTAAGAAATCTGTCAACATAATGCTTTACATAAATGCATTAAAAAAGAAAAATCATTGAAGATATTAATAAATGCCAAAATGTGATTTGATATAATTCAGCAGTCATCTCTAATTATAAAACTCTAAGATGACAGCAATAGAAAAACACAACTTCCAACACAGAATATTTATAAAAAATCAAGTGCATGTATTTTCCTAAATAGCAAAATATCACAACCATCTTTTTTATTTTTTATTTTGGCATATTACAGGGGTACAAATGTTTAGGTTATGTATATTGCCCTTGTCCCACCCGAGTGAGAGCTTCAAGTGTGTCCATCCCCCAGACGGTGCACGCTGCACCCATTAGGTGTGCATATACCCATCCCTTCCTCCCCTCTCCCATCTAGCCAACACCCAATGAATGTTATTACTGTATGTGCACTTAAGTGTTGATCAGTTAAAACCAATTTGACGGCAAGTACATGTGGTGCTTGTTTTCACATTCTTGGGATACTTCACTTAGTAGAATGGGTTCCAGTTCTATCCAGGATAATACAAGAGGTGCTAGATCACCATTGTTTTTTGTGGCTGAGTAGAACTCCATGGTATACGTATACCACATTTTATTAATCCATTCATGTATTGATGGGCACTTGGGTTGTTTCCACATCTTTGCAATTGTGAATTGTGCTGCTATAAACATTCGAGTGCAGATGTCTCTTTTATAGAATGTCTTTTGTTCTTTTGGGTAGATGCCCAGTAATGGGATTGCTGGATCAAATGGTAGTTCTACTTGTATCTCTTTATCACAACCATCTTGATTAAAATTAAGAATTTAACAGGTATGCCCAGTATTTTCATTATAATTTAATATTATCTCTGATTTTTGGAGAAAATAAAATAGCTGGCATAAAAATTGGAAAAGGAGATGTAAAACTGTGTCTTTCCTGTTGGTAATACGAATCCATGACCAGGAAGCCCAAAAGAAATTCAAGTTTAATTAAAAAAAAAAAAAACTTTAAAATTAAAAAAATGGCAAGGTAGCTGGATATAAGATAAATATGTAAATATCAGTATCTTTTCCCCATCTAAGTATCTAGAGATGGAAAACAGGAAAACACATTTACAGTAGCAACAAGCAATAAAATACTTAGAATAAACTTTCCAAGAAAGACACAGGACCTGTATGAAGAGAACTATAACACGACTGAAGACATAAAATAAGATCTGGAAAGTAGAAGGATATACCAGGTTCTTGGCTGGCAATACTTAATTTCATAAAAATGTATTATATAAATGTAATGCCATTCTGATTCGAAATTCAAGGTTTTATTTCTAAGGCGGTAGAAAGAGGATTAGATATTTTTATATTAAAACACTTTTGAAGGACTATGTTTAAAAAAATTAAAACTTCTATATACCATAAGACACTTGAAAGGCAAGAGAGAAACAATGACTATAGAAAAAAATCACATCACAGATGATATACAAAGGGATATATTTGTAATATACAGAGATCTCACCATGTTATAAGAAAAAGATAAAAATCTAATAAATGGACAAGGATATGACTAGGTAATTCTTAAATAAATTTAGTTTTTCAACAAACATTCTTTAAACGCATCCAAATTGTCAACCAACAAATTCACTCATCATTGGAAAATTGAAAATTTAAGTAACAATGAAATTTTACTTCACACCTAACAGAGTGGCAAAATTTAAAGAGAATTATATTGCGATATAATTCCTATTGCTCGCAGAGACATGGGAAAAAGATACTCACAAAATATTGTTAGGTATAAACGTTATGTACTACAGGTGTTTTGGAAAGTAATATGGTAATTTGTATAAAAATTTAAAATGCATAATATGCTCTTTGACTCTTCAACCTTAACTCCTTAAAACCTATCCCATAGAAATAAATACACCACCAGCAATGAGGACACATGTATAATGATGTTTGTTGAAGTATTCATTATTCATAGTAGAAAAATAGAAACAAAGGGATTAAATAAATTATGGCCCATTTACAACATGAAATATTAAGTAGCCATTAAAATGAACAAATAGGAACTACTGTATATCAATTAATTTGGAAGGATTTCCACAAAATCCTACTTATAAAAACCCTGCTTAATTTTTGTACTTGCATATATAGGTCAGTATGTAATTGTATGAAAACAGTAAGAAGAACATAAAAATAAAAGGATACATAACATTCGTTAACATAGGTCACTGGGATGGAGGGGGGAAGAAGGAGAAAAAAGGGACGTGGGAATCTAGCAAAAAGAGAAAGAGAAAAGTAAGATTTTACTTGAAGAATGTGTAATATGACCAAATTATACTTTTGTATAAAGTTGTAAACCTGTATGTGTGCATACAATTTTTTAAATAAGAAAATTTAAATGCCAACTATTGGACTGTGATTAAAAAAACATGCAACTGAATTAAGACCCAGGGGAAAGACAACATCATAAAGACTACAATTCAGTCACTATGGTAACTTGCAAAGTATTTTTGCAGAGCTGTTCTCACAGCTCCCACACGTACAATCAAAACAAATATGCTAAACACTAAAATTTAAAGAGAATTGGTCATTTTATGTGTTGTATTAACACATTTAATAGTGTCATTGTACATAATATAAAATTTATGTTAAATCCATATAATATTATGCAGTCAAGGCCATCCATTTTTGTTTACTTTGATGACTGTGGTTTCCAAAGGGCTGATATTATAAAGAAAAATTGCTGATGCTACAGTACGAACTGATGAGAGAGACTACAAATATAATGTATACCTTTCAAATACAGATATATGTATATATATGTATACCTATTAGTATGTATATGTACTTATTTGTATATATTATATACTGCAGTATATACTATATTTGTATATACTATCACCTTTTAAAAATCATATTGTTTATATGAGTTAATTTCCATAATGGTACTAAAAGAATTAGCTATGTTACCCCCTTTAGAAGATAATAATATGTGGATAAATAATGTAGAGTGTTTTCCATTATGAATTTCACCTTTTTCCTCCATTCGATTTTATGTATTAAAAAAAATTCACAGCAAATTTTTTGGAAAGGAAAAACCTAAAAATGATGCAAGATGAAATTTTAGAAAAAGCATAATTTTCTATCACACTTAATGAATCAAACTTCACAAATATTTGAAATATGAAGCCCAAAGCAATTGTGCAACAAGATCTCATAAAGTAGTAGGTCTTTCAGTAAATTTAGAAATAATTGATACTAGATTTTAAATACATTGATAAAAAAAATTTAGGAAAGAATAAAGTACATTGAAGATTATCTCTCACCAGAGATCTCACTTCCATCCAGCCAAATGTGGTGTTTCCTACCTCATTCTTCAAATGTTACTTCCTCCTTTGAGGAGCCTTCCCGGACTCCCTCCAGCAGAGGACTTCTTGCTCTTACCTTCTGTCCTCACTTACCACTGGTTCTACAGCAGGTGGTTTGTATGTTCTTCTCCCTGCTTGCCTTCAGCTCCTTGAGGGCAAAAACCAAGAGCTGGCCTTCTCTGTACCTTCGGTGCTTGACTACACACCTGCCTACCAGTGCCCACCTACACATCGCTTATTTCCCATTGCCATGCTCCTGCCCATGCTGCTGCATTCTTCAGTATTCTCATCTTCTCCTAATCTGTATTTCCCTCTGACCTCTTACAGCTACAGTTTGCTTATGCCCAGCACAGAGATCTATCTTCTTCTTGTGTCCATGCATTGCTTCATTTATGTATTTATTTTTTTGATTTCCAACACTGCTTTATGGTAATATGACTATAGGGGATTAGGAAATGTTAAATTGGTTTTGTACACATACCACTTAACACAGACAATAAAGATAAGTTTTACAAAGGTTTTTAAAAACAGCAATAGCACATCAAGGCATTTGGTTTGTTAAGTAGCGTTTGTTTTACATTTCAGGCCATGAAGATGCTCTGGGTGACTTTGGAATATACGAATGTGTTGCTTTTCCAGATGCCTCTGGTGTTCCCAGGGTTGGTTTTCCTAGTGGCTGATTAACCAAGAAGTAGCGTTCTGCTTCACCAGAGGTGTAAGCAGCATTCATTTAAACACTCGGGAAAGTGTCAAATGGCTGCGTTGCCCATTACTGCATTAAGCAGTGTTGACTTTCTCTATGGTGAATGATGTTGCCGGATGTGGGGAGCTAAAGCATCTTTCTTGGCCTTTATGAGTAAAGTTAACACAAATAAGAAAGTTAGACCAGTTCATAAACATTCTGTACCTGGCTATCTCAGTGAAGAGAGAACTAACTAGGCTGAAGGTCAAGATAACTGACTAAATAGAGGATCAGGAACCCCTGGTTTAAATCATCCTGCATCACCGAGTGACTGCAGCCCATCGCTTTACTGAACTCTCTCTGCTCCTCAGTTTCCCCTTCATGTCCCCTTCGTATCTCTTGATGACATTACAAAGACATTTGATCATACCCTTGAAGGTAGTTCATGCTGTGCAGAAGGAAGTTACCATATAGACCCAAAGTAAGCAGGTATACGCCTTTATTATTACCCAAAAGGTGCGTGAGATGGGGCAGGGGGGAGGGGGAAGCTTTTACACAGTTGAAGTCATTTTTTTCAGTCTGGGGGAAAAAACACCTTTAAAGCAATCAGTTTTTAACAGACATGCAGAATGTTTCCTTGTGCTAATCAGCTCATTAACACTTTTATAGGTTTGGGTTTTTTTTCTATTATAGCCCAAGTTATATTATAAAGTGTTCATTTTCATACCTCCTCCTTGTACTAAATTCAGAACTCCTTGAGGGCAAGGACTATGTCTAATTATTCCTTGTGGTTCCAGTGCTTAGCTCAGCTCACTGTAGGTGCTCAGGGAAAGTGAGATTGAATGAATCAACCATCACACCTCAAGGACCCTCTGTCTTACCAGGTACCATGCTAAGAAATGTAAAGTTAAAAAGGTCAGGCCTTTGGCCCCTTAAAGTTCATAAACAAATTGAGGATGTGTTCCTCTCTTTCAATTCTACATTATAGAAACCCAACACAAACTAGCTTAAAAGGAAAAAAAGAATGTGGGTAGGGGACAGAATTTATTTGTCCTAGGCAGGTTACTTCTATTAATAGTTTCAGGAATAGCTGAATCTGAGACCCAAGGGTTTCCAACAATGTTATCCTCCAGATTAGGTCTCTTTCTATAACCTGCTCTTGGGTGGCTTCATCCTCAGGAATTTTTTTTTTTCCATGTGAAAGCCCCTCATAGCTCCATGTTTACATCCAACTGTAGCAAAAAATAGAGCTTTTTATGCCAATGGTCCTAGCAAAAGTCCTGGGAGTAATTCTCAATGGTTTTAATTGAGTCACCTGCCCTTCACTGAACCCATTACAGTAACTCTGAATAGGCCTACGTCACATGCCTACCTCTGGATTTGGAAGTGGGGTTGACCCCATCCAAATCATATGGATTAAAAGTGAGGGAAGGTTGTTCACCAGAGGAAAATCAAGTTGCTATTACTAAAGGGGGAGAAGATATTTGGCAAGCAAAAACCAATACATGTCCTCCATGGAGGGGATGTCCTATACATCAGTAATTACATGGTAAGGCTGGGAGTGATGCCTGTCTTAAGTGCTTACAGCCAAAGATTAGGTAGGAGAAATGGATCACTTCAAGGACAGCTGTCCACAAACACCTTCTGGAGGAAGCCTATGAACTATGCCTTTTGGATAGGTGGGATTATGGTAGGTGATGATGAGGAGGCCTTTCAGATATGTGGAAAAGCATGAACAAAGGCAGGGAGGTAAGGATCCTTTGGAGGTTTTCCAAGTTTGCTGGAATATTTTGGGAATAAAGTCTGGAACTTGGGTTGGGGGCTAGATCTAAACATAGTCTAATAAATGCTAACCCTTTATGCAGATTTCTTCCATATATGATCTCAAAAAAGAGTAATTTTGGTAGGCACCATGAGCGAGATTATTCTTCCCATGTTACCGATGGGGCAAGTGAGGTCTAGTGCAAGAGATGCCTGCTGAGAGTTCACCCTCTTGTGTCTAGAGACAGAACAGCACAAGAAGCCCAATTTCTGCCCTCCAGCCCAGGACTGTGCCCCTCCCCCCATCCACAGTAAAAATAAAATCTGGGCTTGGAAATCACCAGGACAGCAGCTGTGGCTCAGCCCCAGGGCCAGCCTGAGGACACCTTTGGAGGAAGCTGTGGAAACAACCACCTGGGCAGAAAGAAGGTATCTGACTTGCATAATGGCTAAGAGCAGAGACTCTGGAGTCAGGCCTGGTTTTGATTCTCAGTTTCCTGAGTTAAGGTGTTACCTTGCGCAGATTACATAACTTCTCTAAGCCTTAGTTTCCTCATCTGTAAACAAGGAAAAGAACAATACCTATCTTATAGGATGGTTCATGAGGTCTGAATGAGGTGTTACATATTAAGAATGTAGCACTCTCTTCCTCTTCCGGTCTGGTCTCCTCTTCCTCATCTGTTCTCATCTCCTCATCCAGTCTAGTCTCCTCTTCTTCATCCCATCTAGTCTCCTCTTCCTCCTCTGGTCTGGTCTCCTCTTCCTCATTGGGTCTGGTCTCCTCTTGCTCATCCAGTCTCATCTCTTCCGATCTCGTCTCCTCTTCCTCATCCGGTCTGGTCTCCTCTTCCTCTTCCGGTCTGGTCTCCTCTTCCTCGTCCAGTCTCCACGCATTGCTTTAAATTGCTTTCTAATTATTCCATATGTGCAGGCTTTGTATCCAAAGCAAGATCCTAAACAGAAATCTTGGGGACTATTTTTTAAATTTGCAACTATTTTAGTACCAAGCATAAGTAATTTAAGAATCAGTGCTGTTTAAACTGAGACCCATATCGTTTTTTTCCTCCAGATTCTCATTGTACTGCCAAATATATTATTAAATTTATAATAATGTTCTGATTTGTATTTAATGGATGGATTAGGGAGTGCACACACACAAAGACCTCAGAATGCTTCTGAAATCACACAATGGCCAGAGCAGACCCTGGGGAAAGTGATGAAATAAGTCTCTTTTTATCTCCCTACAAGGACCCAAGTTCCTGCCTCCTACTAGAGACAGCTCTTGATACCAACTGCCACACTTATATATATGGCATTAACATCTCTAACTGCCTGCAAGTATCTTTATAATCAAAGTTCCCTTAGAAACATAATGAGGCCATTGGAAATGGAAATAATACACAGGTTAAAAATAATAAAAAGTAGGTGATATATGAATAAAGGATAAAAAAGAAACTCAAGGCATAATTCTTATCTATTCCTCAAAAGAAATCCTCTGAGAGTTAGTTTCAAATTGCCTGAGAATAGATGGGGGAGAGGGGTATTACTTGAGAAGCAAGTGAAAAAAAGCACAAAATATATATGAATATTCATCATCAATAAAAAGTTGCCAAAACCAAACTGGAAAACAAACAGGGGATAAAAGTATTTTGAAGTTTGGTGCAGTGCATTTATACATTTTGGCCTTGTGAATATTTACCACAAAATCTTCAAAGCTAATCATTATTTAATCAAAAAGACAATTAAAAATCTAAGCCAATTTTTATAAAGATATTTTCATTTAAAAAAAAAAGAGCATAGTCCAGTATTAGAATAAAGGCATAGCACACATGAATGAAGGGAAGAGCCAACTGGCTATTGGATTGATACTCCTTCCTAAACATATGGCATTGACATCAAGAACTCACAGCCACTTGGGCCAAGACCTAAGACCAGCTGTAATGTCAATCCACTAAAGAAGCAGAGAAAATTCCTGTGTTGCATTAAACTTTAGTTTCTTTCCAGAGCTATTATTTTGCCAGATACTCATTATATGCATACTTCACTTCATTATCATTTTTTTCTCTGCAAGGTTAGTTCAAAGTGTAGGACCAAAACTTTATAGAAGGGAGTGACATAAAGAGTATGATCTGCATTTCTAATTATCCCAGTTAAAGATCACTTTTCCATACATGGATCTTCAAATGAGTCAGCACCCCAGTGGACTCTGACGTGTCTCAGGTGGATAGAAATACCCTAAATTTCATCATTCATTGAAACTACAGACACCATGAAAAATTTATAACTCTGGATGAGTAGTAACGATATTAATTGTATTTATATTAATACTATCTCTTTGAGTAAAGACTGGTGGTAAATTTGAGAGCTGAAAAATATTTAATATATTTTCAATGCTCCTTAAAGGAACTGGTCAAAGGGATCCTTTGACCTAGTTGTTATTCATAATAGTAGGCTGGCAATATTTGCATAGAAGAGACAGCATTCCCCAAAAAAAGTTTAAAAATAAAAGACACCGTGGCCAAAGCAAATATTTCTCACTTGAAGGGAGAACGGAGTCATGGGCTGTGTGGATCAGTAGCCTAAAGACTCCATACTTACTAGATAATAGGCCATGTTTCCATTTCTCTATGCTGGAAAACCTGGCAGCCTTCAGTGAACCCAACCAGAGGCTGGGAGCCATTTGTTATTTGGACTTTTCCAAGCAAACAAGTCAGCTTTTCTCATTTAACTGAGAACATTAATATTTGTCACATTTTGAGGATATTTTGATAACCCATTCATATTGTCCTCCCAAATACCTCACCCTCCTGGAGAGGGAACAACATATAGGAAATTTATAATCAAGATTGACCCAGGGTCACATTCTGGCTCCACTATTCAAACCCATGTGGGCCTGAGCAAGTCACTTACTTTCAGTTAAGCATTAGTTTCCTTATTAGAGAAAAAGAAATGATAAAAATTTCAACCTAGACTGTTACAAAATGCCCAGCCCAATGCCTGACATACAAGGCACTCAATAAATGGTAGCTGATAAAACTGTTTTTCCAGTATGGTACTGACTGGAGAATAAGGGATCCTTTGACCTAAATAATCTTGCAAGTTGTCTCGTATTCACTTGTGCGATGTCAAACATGACAGCTGGATACAGCGGTTCTAGAGGGAAGAGTTTTCACCAGGTTTATTCCAGCAACCCTGGACGCTTTGCCTTTCTTCCAGTACAAGTATACTCAGTTCTTTCCACTTTTCTCTCTGCTCAAGGAGCATCTTATTAATGAGGCTTCTTCTGACCACCTTACAAAAATGTCCTCCTTATTCTGCTTTATTATTTCTACGTGATACTTCGCATCACCTGAAAATTTTTCTATTGATTGGTTTATTTGTAAACTGCCTATCTCCTATCACTAGAAAACAAGCTCCCTTAAAGGCAGGGACTTTGTCTTGTTCATAAGTCTATGTCTTAGAACACTGACTGGCGTGCAGTAAATCAATAAATGTTTAACATACAAATAATTTTCTCAAAAGAATAAACTGCCTCCTAGCAGCTAATGATCTGGAAACACCAGAAGGCTGGCACCTCTTCCAAAACCCCTGGTGAATCTCCTTCAAGGAGGGGGCCTTCTGTGTCTACCTTCAGGGTGAAAATGACAATGGAGAGTTTGGGGAATGTTTGCCCCTCTGATCTGTCAGTGGACTGTCTATATCATACTGTCATACATATTTCTTTTACTTGTTTGGATAAGTGCCATCTGTCTTCATTTCAAGCTCTTCCACAAAAGCACCGTCTCTACATGATTTTCTACCACCACTGACTGTTAGGTACTTAGCAAATGCTGAGGGATGATGCTTTTTGCCCTCTTAATTTTGGCCTTGGAGACAACCTTTACATTCTAGAAATGGCAGAGAACAGGTTGGGAGATTTCATCTATGTCTTTTGGAGATTTATGTTATTAAAAAGATACAATAGAACATGCAGAATTGATCATGGTTTTAAAATTTAAACAGGATTATAGTAAGTTTTTACTCTTTCGTTACTGTCACTTAAAAATCTTGTGTAAGTTTGTCATGGTGACAATAAAAACAGTGAATAATACTAGCATAGTTCAAGAAAAAGCAGAACTTTACCTAATTATTTAGGAATGGTTGCTCCAAATTGCTATTTTCCTATGTATCAAATTAATTAACTTTAAAATATTGATAGTAATCAAAATATACACATTCAATGGACTTATCTTCAATTGAAGCATATTTCTCTAGCAAACAGCACCATAGTTGGAGAAAAAATATGTAAACTGTATTTATAACACTTACAAATTGTACACCACTTAAATTGACTTTATTGAATTACAATTAAAGAGACTATTGACCTTCTGAATGTTGAGTGCACTTGGTTTTAACTTTAAACAATCAACTCTAGGTCAGTTGCTTCTTCAAGTCAATGTCCAGATTTTAATGGATAATTGAAGATTTCAAATCACATGCTCATAGCTGATTAATTGTGATTGACACAGTCCCTGCTGCTTAAGTCTGGATCAATGGAAAATTTACTCATATTCCAAAATTTGCTTATGCAGCACTCTCCTTTTAAGTGCTATCCTTAAAAAAAAAAAAAACTCTCAATAAACCTACACCAAAATGCCCTTTCTGGCTCAGAAAACAAGCAGTAAATATTTAATAGCCTTTTAAATGTCTAACTCTTTATAAAGTAAATTGTATTAAATTGCTGGACTATATGCTTTAAGCCCTCATGGACCAACTCTAAACTGCAAGATCCAAATGTTAGCAGTAATACTGTCTTCTTTGCAGCTTCTCAAGGAACTGACTACTACTAAGTACTCTAGGGAAAAAAAAGTAAAACATAAAAAGATCCCACATAGAGCATTATTGATATGTAGCATGTATGCTCATAAGCTACAGCAATCATTTCTAATGAGAAATACAGTATAATATTGAATAGTTATAAAGACATACTTTCAATTTCATTTCCAATATATGTTCATTAGCAATAGTGGAGGCTAAATCTTATTTAAATAGAAATGAATTTCAATACACAGAATGAATGAATCAATTTATACTGCAGGTGAAATTCCACTAGATAAACATATATTTATTCTAAGTAAGCAGAAAGCTACATATTACACTGTCTGGGTAGAAATACCTGAAATTTCATGCTTTCGAGTGCCTTAATTCTTTTTTTATTTACAAAAAGTCACACACCCAAAATGCTATTTTAAAATCAAAGAAATCTGTTCTGAATCTCATTTTACTATTTAATAGAGCAGCTGAAAAATGACTTAAAGATGTGGCCATATGGTGTGAAAATCCAGAATCAAGGAAAGAATGAGATACTGTAAACATATAAAAAGCAATAAAAGGAGGTAACTGAGCTCAGTTAATGAAAAGCTGATGATGGAGACTGTCTTTTATTGATTACATTTGAGGACACTGACTCACTGGTGTTTTCCAAAACATGAATTCTGCATTTCAAGTGTTTGAGAGATTCAGCTAAGTCTCTTTCCCTCAGCCTGGAATTGTTTGCACAGAAAGACACCATAGAATAAATTACTGAACCTTCCAGCACAGCTCAATTAGCTGAACGAAGCCGGGAGAGAAGAGCTCCAATCTGGTAGCCACAGAACAGAACCTGGCACCATTTTCGCTTAAAGAGTTTACAAGTGGATCATGGGGCATTTAAAAGGCAGCCCGAATTTAAAGGTAAAGACAATAGGAAGAGGCCGAGCACGGTGGCTCACGCCTGTAATCCTAGCACTTTGGGAGGCCGAGGCGGAAACATCATTTGAGCTCAGGAGTTCGAGACCAGCCTGAGCAAGAGCGAGACCCCCGTCTCTGCTAAAAAATAGAAAGAATTACCTGGACAACTAAAAATATATAGAAAAAAATTAGCCGGGCATGGTGGCGCATACCTGTAGTCCCAGCTACTTGGGAGGTTGAGGCAGAAGGATTGCTTGAGCCCAGGAGTTGGAGGTTGCTGACGCCACGGCACTCTAGCCTGGGCAAGAGAGTAAGACTCTGTCTCAAAAAAAAAAAAAAAAAAAAGACAATAGGAAGAGATGTGAGGAGCTCAAACTCATTTCCTCCTGCTGGCGTTTCCATAGGAGGTAAGTCAGGTGTTTGCATTCTCGAGTCATTTCTCATCTGTCTTTATGAGGAATTCTGGTGTCTCCACCCCCAGCCCCCACCTCACACAGAAGCTGAAGCCAGACTTTCCGCTCCCTAGAAGTTCCACACAGTTCTTCCCTTTAACTATACCTCAAAAGTGTAAGTCAACTTCATGCAATGAAGCCTCAAGCCAGTTGATAAATGATCAAACCGTCTACACGTAGAGAGTTGTCTAGCTCTGATCCCAAACCAGGGCTCTGAATTCAGTTATTTGTATGTTAATTTATTCACCAAAGATCTTCTAAGGCCAGACATTGGAATTACCAAGTTGAATAAAACAGTCTCTGTTCTCAAAGAGCTCACAGTCTAGTGGGAAAAACACCCTCACAAACAAAATTTATAATAAATGAGTTAAATACCCCGGCCAAGGTTCATAAAGTTTCCAAAAGCAGCTTCCAAATTGGGGAAGTGCTACAGGTTCTGCTGAGTTAGGGTTTATCTGTGTCCTCAGAGCAAATTTAGATTTAACTTTGTAGGAAATAAGGGGACGCTTTAAAGCCATCTGAGACATTTTCCTCACCTCCTTGAAAGAGTAGAGTGACCCTTCCCATCCACTCCTTCTTCTTAATTCCAGCGTTTGGGAGGCAGAGAGAGATCGCAAGGGGACTGCCCTGAGGTTGGCTTACAGAACAAGGAACGTAGACTCCCTGCCCCTTGGTTCCCTCGAACCACTTGGTGACAAGACGACAATGAGGAGGAGTGATGCTGACGGTCTTAGGGACTGCTTACGCATTCACAACTGACGGTGGCCCTCAACCATACAGGATCCCACAGTCAAGTCAGTCAGTAGCTGTGGAAGTTGAGAAAACCACAACATAAATGCCGAAAGCCCCACGTCATACCCATGGCGTTTTCTTACAAATAGATGACATCCTCATCAGCAGCAAGTGCTGAAAACACAAGGCCTGACTGAAGGATAGGAAGGGTGGGCCTGTGAGGGAATCTTGCAGAAAGGAAAAAGAGATTTGCAACAGCTGAGAGGAAATCCTGACACACCAACCTCCAAAAGCAGTAGGCCTCCTTTCAGCCCGATGTTCCCTCCCGCCTGGGGAATTTGGCCTCGTTCCAGTGGCCGTGCCCTCATGTGCTATCCTGAAAATAAAACAAAGGATCCCATTCATCATATTTTTCAACAACTGGTTTCCTTTCTTAGTTTGAAAGAAAACTTGGCGATCATAAAGCTGAGTTTTTTATTTTTATATATTTTCTTCTTAATGTCAAAATAAACTGGAAAAGAAAAAAAATAGCCCAATGGTAAGAAAAGGAAAACACACAAAATCCTTCAGAGCTTAGTTGGCCACACACTGCCATTCGACTGACACCAAACTGTGGAACGCTGCACTCCCATTTCTCCCAACCCGAAGAGCCGACTGCCTTCTGCTTCTGTAAGATGTGGCTACTTAGAGAAATTCAAATAGGCTCCCAGTGTTAACTCTGCTGCGTATTTACTTTAATCAAAGTGACATTTCCCAGATGGTGTCATCCAGAAACCTCGTCTGAAATGAGGACTATAGGAGAATTCGGTTGTACATTCCAGGGAAAATTGAATACAGGTGTTCTCCCATTTTAAGATGACTCAGTTTATATCAGTACAAAACTATGAAACAGATATATTTATGGTATGAATGTCCAACCCCCATGGATATCTGGTACATGAAATAGGTACCAGGCAATCCATAGGAAGGTGTGAATGTTTGAATTATAACATCTCTGCATTATCAACTGCACAACCCTAACACTTCTGGATGTTAATTCCGAGCCTGAATGGTTTGTAGTTCCAGACCCTTCCCTTGCCTAGCAGAAGAAAAGGTGAGGAAAAAAAGTGTCTGAAGCAAGAAGCTGCTACAAGGTGCCTCTGAAAATTAGTAGACCTAACGGGATGAAGTCACTGAATATACACACTGAGTCTCTAAGCTGTAAATAAAGCAGCTCCCTCCTTGAAGGTTCCAGTAGAATAATGAAATTCCCTTTAGTAAGTAATTGTGATATGAGCTATGAAAGAAAGGACAGGCATGATGGGACAAGTAACCTAATCTGGTGGTCTTAAAAGACTTTCTGAGAAAAATGACATCTCCATTGCTCTGGGAACTACAGAGCAATGGGCAAAAGAAAAGGCTTCAGCAAGGACAGAGCTAGAGAGAAACCCAGTCCTGCCAGATGTATACCCTCAAGAAAGTTACTTTTCTGAGCCTCCGTTTCTGTACCTGTAGAGTGGTAATAATATCCATCTCAGAGGGGTGTTGTGAGAATTAAATAAGATAACCTACATGTCAAATGCTCAGCATGTGTTTAGTACACAGGGGCCAACCTAGGTCCTATGAAGCCTGAAGCTTATACAATTTTGAGTACCATCTTTAAAAAAAATAATCCAGGCCAGGCGCGGTGGCTCACGCCTGTAATCCT